>OOFE01041430.1:42981-66265 GCA_900323365.1 Monocentris japonica | reverse complement strand
TCATATATTTTCTGCCCTGAAGAATCAATTGACCTGAACAATCAGTGGCTGCTCTGCTCTCAGAAGCCTGTACTTGAGACTTCACGTCAAAAAGAAATCCTTTTCCTGATTTATTACAACAGTAAACAAGGGTGGCAAATTTTAAGGAGGCAAGCTGTATAACATTCACCAGCAGTACTCCATTAATTAATTTTTATAATCTTTCCTATGGGCCTGTTTAAGTGTTTCAGGGACCTGTCCTGTCCTGTGAATGACCCAATGGGTCATTAGTTTTAATATGACTGACTGTGCTTTCTATTTCTGCAGGATCTCTTCAGTAAGTCAGACCCATTTTTGGAAATATACCGAATTAATGATGACGAAACAGAACAACTTGTGCACAGAACCGAGGTGAATTCACCATATCCCCTTCACCTTCTCAACTAATCAATGTCCTGCAGCTCTTCTCCCACTGTTGCCAGTTTGCTTCATATGAAATGTTTGCCTACTTTAACAGGTGATTAAAAACAACCTGAACCCTGTGTGGGAGCCTTTTAAAGTGTCCCTCATATCCCTGTGCAGCTGTGACGAGGACAGGAAGCTAAAGGTAAGGGGCCTTTGGGGCCTTGGGCATATACAGTGATCATTTAGACCACTCAGTTCAAACCAAAGGATCAGTGGTCCAGGATCTAATCAACCACTCTGATTCAGTTGGGATTAGCAAACAGGGACAAATAAAAGAACCACATAATGTATATTTTTATTTCAGAGCTGTATAGATGGAGATACATGAATGATGTGATGAATGTATTACTTGATTACTTGATGACTTTCTATGCTTATTTTGGTTTGGTTTTAAATATGTGATAACTTGCTGCCACTAACTCACCACTGAATTTGATTTACATTCAAGGACCACATTGGAAATAAGTCTGTTACTTTGATCTGTCATCCTTGACAATCTTTTAGATTGGTGCTTTGCATTTTTCATATTTGTCAAAAACATACAATACATATAGCCATACAGGCAGACAGACAGACAGAGACAGAAAGTAATAAAGAGTGTTGTCTGTGTGTCCCAGTGCCTAGTCTGGGATTACGACTCCAGGGGGAAGCACGACTTCATTGGCGAATTCTATGCCACCTTCAGGGAAATGCAGAAAATTTCCAGTGGAAATAAGGTCAGTGAAGGAGCAAAGTAGAAGAGAGAGTACTACCCAGTCATGTACCAATTTTTCATGTTTTTCCAATATGCCTCTCATTTTACATAATCCATCACAGATGAAAAAAATACCATGGTGTTTAATAACATATGAGGAATTTCCAGGTACAGAAGTCATAATGCTTAAACTTGTTTCTTTAAGGTGTCTTGGGATTGTGTGAATCCAAAGTACAAACAGAAGAAGAAAAACTATAAAAATTCAGGAGTTGTCATCCTCAGTGACCTTAAGGTAGGAATCTGCTGAGCAAATCTATCATATTTAACAGTAACAATAGTCAACTTTGGAGAGAGCTGCACCAATAACATGTTTACTCTTTTATCCATACTATGACACAGGAATAAATAGACTACTACAACTCATGTTGGAAATCTGAATTGAGAATTGAGAATTGTTCAGCTGCTCAGTGGAGTGCTCAAACAGAAAAAAATCATTTTCACATTTTGTATTTTATAGCAGAGTTCATGCTTGGACCTGTTTTGTTTTTTCAAACTGTTTTAGAGTTTCAGTTTTCCTGACAAATTGCAATAATAGAAATTGATATTGGTAAAATGAATTATCACTGTGTGTGTGCATGTATGTGTGTGTCTTATTTGTTAATTCTCAATGTACATCTGAAGAGGAACATTGTACTTTTCAGGACTGTTTACAACTAAGACTTTGTAAAACAGATTCCACCGATATGACAAGATCCATCACATTTCTCACCTACCCTTTACAGCCAAAGGGTTTGTTGAAACAACTCCCCTTTAACGAGTAGACGCTTCTGACGCCATTGCTAAGTTTTCAACCTCCCGCCTAAGCCTCCCTTCTGAAGTGTTGCCTTAAAGAAGTATTCTTTTTCTTGCAGCTTCACAGAGTGTATTCCTTCCTAGACTACATCATGGGAGGATGCCAGATCCACTTTACGGTAAATTGAGCGGGCTATATTCAGCGTTTCAGCTTGTAGATACACTGGCCCTCAAAACATGTATGACTCACTCACTCATTGGTTAAGGTGTTGTCGAAGATAATAGGCCAACAAGTGGAACCTGTTGTTATCATTTACTCTGCTGGACCGTTAAACAAGCTATATGCAGTCATCCAGAGCTGTGTTGTGATTAAAGGTTACATTTTCTAAATGTGAAACATTACACGGTATTCGTTTTTCATCTGTGAAACTTCCCCCCAACAGTGTTTTCGATTAATTTTTCCATGCACGCTGATGGTTTTCTTGCTGGAGGCGGCTTCTTGGAATGAATTCAAATCTTTCTCCAACTCTGACCCTTTGGTTTGCCCTCTATGTGTTACCTCTCACTCCCTGACTGGATTACTGAGGCAATGAATATTAATCATGGGGACTGCTCTGGAAGATGCAGTTCCTCATTGTTGCAATAGCTGCTTGGATCTATGTGGGTGCAGTAGCTGCTTCAATCTGTGTGGGTGTAAAAACTGCGTTTGCTAGTTAAGCTCCTACCTCTCAGTAGATAGCATACGGTGTGTATATCATAGCAGTAAGTGAAGTTTGTAAATGAATCTTTATAAATTAACTAATTAATTGTTATCATAGGACTATATGATATGACAAATCTATATGTGGAGGGGACACCACAGCTGGAAAGGAATAATCTGTTTATTGGTTCATTCATGGTAACAGGGATGCTCAGTCACAGGTCACAGAATGTGCATGTAAACAGCTTAACCCAAATAAGACCTTAACTAGAGTATGGCCAATAACTGGGTGATTCCATGCATGTAAATCTGTAAACATGTAAACCAATACAAACCCAACCACACAACAGTTTGCCTTTTAGATGTGAGCGTTGTGAATTCCCTGAAAGGTATTTCAATACTCGTTATTTCAATACTCGGGCCCTGATATGATAATAGTGCAATTCTTAATGTTCTGCCATATACAAAATGCAACTGCAGTAGAAACTAAAATAAAGGCACACTGGCACAATAAAGGCAGTTACATGTGATTATATGATTAAACTACATGAATTAATAGCAGGATAAATTGATGCCGTTTCAACCTTAAAGCACTCTTTCAAGGATCTTTGGTCATTTGTTCTTTCTTTCTTTCATTTATTGTAGAGTGTCACTATTTGGACTTTTGTTTACAGCTTTAAAAAGTAAATAACTGTATGAAGTATAAATATATTATAATGTATCAATCACCCCCATTCCTCATATACTCCAATTATGTAAGACTGACTTGTAATATCATAAGCAACCAGGTAATAGTCATTGTGAGGAGCTTTGTAACAAAGATAGAAGGATGCCTTTATTGATTCTAATATATTGATGACTGATTTCCTAATCGTTATTGTTATGTACTATTTGATTCTTTTCATCAGGTGGCCATTGACTTCACAGCCTCTAATGGAGACCCCAGGAACAGCTGCTCGTTGCACTACATCAACCCTTACCAGCCCAACGAGTACCTGAAGGCTCTGATAGCAGTGGGGGAGATCTGTCAGGACTATGACAGGTTTGTCACTCTCACATTTCTCAGTAAAAGATCTTAGGTATCTATAGGGCTTGTCACTCTCTCGTGTTGGGAAATCGAAATATAGATTGCTCCTTGTATTCCAGTCTCATAATGAACTGGGGCACTCTATCTGATTTCCAGCAATAGGACTGTGATGGAAATTGTGGAGCACTGAAACAGAATGTGGGGGAATTGTGAGAGTCATATTTTCCTGCTAACCAATTTGTAGCAGAGGTGATGGAAGTGAACTACTGAACGTCAGCCTCTCTACCTCCCATGCATTTTGTCTCTGAAATATATTTTGCATTTTGACTCCTCTCTAATATTATTGCAGTAAGCCTCACATCACACAATAAGCTGCATTCTTTGCACACAAATACAAAGTCTTGTTTATTGTCCACATTATTTACACATTGGGTAAGTTAATTTACCAAGTATTGCATGACAGCCTGTTTGTTCCTGAGAAAATTAGGGCAAGCAAATATGGCCTCTACAGACATTAGGTGTGCATGAGGCTAATCTGGGGAGGTCTAAAATGGAGCTGGGAAGCAGCAGTCATCTGTTAGGGACGCTGACACAATAGCCTAGACAGATTCCTTTTGCTGCCAAGTCATTCCATGAATCGCGTGCCTTTTGGACTGATCATCTATCTAGTTCACATATTTGTAGCAATCTATCAGAAAGATGACATGTTTAACCCTCATGTTCAACATATTGATCCAACTCAGCCATTTAAATCCTGTCAAGTCATCAAGCGTGTTTTATTACCCTAATAATTAATTATACCTCATTCTAACATATTAATTGGTAAATGCATTTTACAACAATACCATCTATCTATACCTTTGAGCTGAGATCCCTCAAGTATTACTTCATTTGGGAAAAAAGGCAATTTTACTAAATATTATTGATATTTTCTTCCTCTACTCATACATATTAGAATTTGTATCATATTTGGTCAGGATATTATTGTCAAAATATCTCTATAAATCTCTGCTTTATGAGTCACTTACAAAGTGCACACACACAAAAAGTATTCTTACATGAAGTTGCTACACAGTATAAACAGTATATAGTGTTGTAAGTATGGATAGTACTTGGATTTTATATGTATTTCATAGCAACTGTGGTAGCATATGCTCTCTCCTGTGGATAACCCAATGATACTGTTCCCTGTCAGCTCCTTCTTAGCTTACATGGGCTCATTACCCTGAACTGCAGATGAACAGCGATAGGGGCTAACACCAGGATAGCAGAGACTCGAAACGCAAGTGGGAGGCATGGTGGCTGGAGAAATAGCAGCAGGGTGTAGACTCAGAAGTAAAGTAAGAGGAACTCTATATGCAGCTTTCCATGGTTGGTTTGAGAATTCATTAACGATAGGAGAAGAGAGAGATGTTATTTGGATGAAGTCACATTTTTTGTGTGAATTCATATGCCTGCAGATATGAGTACGGATGATCTATTCAGGAACACTTTACTTGAATTGTAACTGTAATGCATGTATGATACAATTGTACATGCATAATACCCTATAGCATGACTCTGGCATGAGCAGGTATGAGTAATGTACAGTATTTACCACTGGAACCAATGTATTTTCTTTTAAGAATTAAAGTGGCATGATGTCAAATGTCACTATGATGCATTATTAATCTGGTATAGCCACATTATGAGGCTGTTATAAGTAATGTACTTACTGCTGGAACATACTTTGTGAGATTGTAAGTTTTTGAGTTGTAAGTTTAGAAATGCAGTGGCCAATACGGCGGCCAGAGGGCTGGGTGACAAAAATTAACCACTAGCACTGTGAACACAGCAAATAACAGAGCTATTGAAACCTGATCCAAAATTGCTACTACAATTACTACACAACAATAAAAGTAGATGCATATTACAATGTGTCATGCCTCACTTATAATGATGTAGTCAATCTCACTTTACTTTAAGCAATATGATGAGTTTATGAAAAAGTCATGACTCTTCATCATTTTACTTTAGATAATATGATGAGGTCATGGGTGACTTATAAGACATTGTGGCACACTAATAATAATGGTACAGTTTAAAATACATTTTGTCTTATAAACAAAATAAATATATATGTTCCAGTGGTAAATACATTACTTACAACAGCCTCATAATGTGGTTACACCAGATTCATAATGCAATACAGTGTATTATGACATTTTCTGATGCCACTATGATGTAATTCTCATTGTCCTTATGAGATGTTTATGATGTGTCATAAGAAATAAATATATCAGTTCTAGTAAATATGTCAGTTCCAGTGGTAAATACATTACTCAGTCTCATAACCTGCATGCCAGATTCATGATGCCTTATAGTGTATTATGACATGCTGATGCAGTTATAATGCAATTATAATGTGCTTATGATGCACGTATGATGACTTATAATGTGTTCTAACCAACAATTCAAGTAATGTGTTACCATACATTCTGTGCGGCATGCTATATTTACCAGGTTACAACAATTACAAATTGCTGTTATAAAAGTACAAATTATTGGTAATTGGAAGCAGACTTTCAGGAACTTGCTAATTACTTAATAATGTGATCTGTGTCAGAGAAAAGATCCTCTCATCTATCCAAACTAAGCCAAATGAGGATTAACTCTGACTCCTGATTTATGCAGATCCTCCTATTGAATATCAGGGGAGCACTGTCTGGCTAATTATAGCATCCGTGAGATAACACTGGAGACACTGAAAACCTGCCTGAAAATTAGCAGCTGATCCATGTAGCTACACTATTTTGGTGTTTACATGGATACACAAGAGCTTCTTACATGTAAACATGCCTCTGGGTGAGCAGCAACAGCAAGTGTGGGCAGTCCTTCCCTCATGAGTCGGGACTGTTATTAAGGTCTAAAACGTGGGCAAGCAAACCTCCTGCAGTGAATATCAGGTGATGTGGAATTCAAGTGTCCTTGCAGAGGAGTGCATTATGGAGCTAGAGTGGATGGCTTTTGTCTGTGTGGGCAGAGACTCGTTTACCCTGCTGAGAGGTCTATTATACTGGGCACATCCCACTAGTGGGCTCACTGTGCCTTCTCACTGAGGAACTGAGGAAGTGAGGAAACAAGGACCACTATGTACCTTACTGCAATCTCCAAATGCTGAAAATCTTATCAGTAGTCCAGGGAAGAGCCTCACACATGTCTCTCTCCTGTTCTCTAGACTGGAGGTGCCACACTGAGTGGAAGACATGTATCTGACCAACTCAGCCGTCTAGGTGGTATCATTAAATTTGTACTGACGCAGCTGAGGGCTATATATAGCTATATATGGCAATTTATATATATACAGTATATACTGTATATAAACCTTCTGAAAATGCTGTCTTTGAAGGTTTGGAGGTCTCTTAAAACTGAATGAGTTTTGTCTGTCTTGCTTTGTCTGTCTTGCTAGAGATAAGAATATACTTGAATATATCTCACTATGGGAGTGGGTGAGCATGAACAGTTGCCTCCCCCAAAATGAAGAGGATCTTTCTCAAAATTGGTAAAGCTTTGACATGTACAGCAGTGTACTTACAGTATCTAGATTTTTTTCTCAATACCAAAACATGAATTGAGTTTGTATTTTTGTTTCTTATTGTATCCATGCAATATGCCCTTATGCATTTGGATTCCCGGCTATGGTTCCCGTCATCTAACAAGTATGGGTTCTGCCCAATCCATTTCAATCCAATCCATTTTGTAAAGTTAATGGTCAATGGTAAATGCCAGATTTTGTTTTCAGCCTCCAATCTAAAGAGTAAGGGTTTCTTTCTATTTTACTATTGATATTGCTATTTTGCACTGATATTCAACAATCATACAGGGGGAAATCCATCGTAGAAGAGGCAGAGATACCAATTTCTCCACTGACAGTATCCTCAATAGATTGAAAGCAACCAGTTCATACCCCTTTTCTAGGGACTGTTGAAAGTCATTCTGTAGATGTAACCACTAGCACTAGTAACCTCTGTAAATGTAGGAAACCACTAACTGGAACAGAAGCAGACATTATTTATAGAAAATCAAGTGCTGTACATGTTGATGAAGTGTCATAACCCCAGGTACAGAGTGTCTCACCCCTGACTGAGTGACCTGAATGTGGCTCTTGATCACAACAGCACAGCTGTGACACTGTTATGGCAAATAAACATTATCAACGTGCAAGCACTATTAGAATTCCTGGTTCTTGATCAATTCGCCTGTGTGTGTCTGTGTGTTGTATACGTGTGCTTAAATAGAGTATGACATTGTCAGCACTGTATGCTCTGTATATTCCTCATATGTCCTCATTTTCAGCTGACTATATAGCAGTTTGGTTCACTGGATGATTTGGGATTGATTTGGCATACAACACACCTCTGACCCATGCCAATTTCATATTTGCACCGACAACATTCTGCTTCTGTTCTCTTTGTTGTGCATGGCGTTGCTCTTTTTTAAAGTCTCTCCGTGACCATCTAGCAAACTAGCTATGGGTTAGTTATACGTTTAGTATGTTAGTAATAAAAACAGGCTGATTGAATAGTTCGAAGAAGCGCTGGACCGTGCGATAAGGCAGGCCTGTTAGGTTCATTCGGTGGAGCATGTAAAAGATCTACAAAGAATTTGTCTAAAAAATGTGCTCTTGTCTGTTTGTCCACGGGCTACGGCAAAAGTTTGATACTCCAAATGTGGCCCGCATGGACACTATTTTGGAAGAGCACCACCACGACATGGGAACTGAAGTGCCTGAATAATGTGATTGGTTATCCCGATAGAGCATATCATACCAGACAGCGCTAAAATGAAGTGTGGAGCTAGGTCTGGCCATGTGAGACTAACTATATAGTAGAACCAGCAGGGTAGTGGTTTGAGAGCTGGCTCCTATCCATATCATATACCTACCTGCTCAATCATTTTAAGTTGCCCTGAATAAGAGTATCAGCCTAAAATAACTGGAGGTTTTTCAGCCTAAACTTAGTGTAGTGGGAGTCAAGGCTGTTATATCAACGGCAGAACATGATGGACAATATAAGCTGTCAATTTGTGCGGAAGATTGCAACTAGACCATGTGTTTTCATATCTGGAGACTGTATATTAGTGTGTATATGTAGAGAGGTGGCTTAAAAACATATTTTTTTAATTTTGCCTTTCAGAGAATGTTATACTCACTTCCCTGTATAACAGAAAGTAATTAGCCAAACATGGACTCAACATGACCCATTCAGTGTTTGTTTAAATTTGCTCTCAAAGGAAATGTATTTCTGGTACTTAATGTGTTATTCACCTTTACTCAGCTCCAATTCTCCAAGTCCTGGAGGTCCCTTCTGTTGTTCGTGTGTTGTATGATTCTCTGAATCTGTATCAGTCATTTGCAGGCGCCGTAAATCTTCTCCCGTAAAGTTGTGGGAAAAGACAAACCTTTTCCCCTTTGTTCTGCATGGGATTAGGTAGGTATAATCCCCCACAGAAAGAAACAAAACAAAAAAAAAAAAAATCAAGGGAAAGAGTATCTAATTGCTGGGAGAGGAGCAAAAATGATGGTTGCTTTAATTGATCCAAGCTCGCTGTTGCACAAGCTCTTTCTTTTAAGTCTCAGTGGAATACTAGTACTACTAATATTGCTAGTGCTGCTAATAACAACTATTACTCTTTTTATTTTACTCTTCTTCTTATTATTATTATCTCAAATTATATTAATCGTAATAATATTAGGATTATTATTATTTATAATATTATTTTAAAACGTTTGATGACTGGGAGAGTCACAGTTGCTTGTTTGGAGCTCACAGGCAATTTGGCATTTGATGCTGAGTAGGTCACTCTACACATCAAAATTGTTGGTGCCAATTCAAGAGTGCAAAAATCAACTCTGTGCCAGTGTTTATATAAACCCACACCCATCAGAGCTAAGTAACACCTTTCATAGTTTTGAGCACCCACCCCAGAGCCATATCAAATAAATGTCCTGATAAGAGAGGCAGCCATCAGAGAAAGCTGTGTGCAAATAATCAATAATCATGTAACTGAAAACAAGCTATCACTGAATTCTAGAGCAATACATAGAAAAGAATATTTGTAAAACATCTACTCAATATATGTCATTTAGCATGAAGGATTTTTCAGTATTGTGTGTTATGCTATGGTGTAAGAGTAAATTATTGAGTCAAAGCAGTCTCTGTCTCTGTCAGTCTCTGCTACACCATCAAAGTGCTGAGATTCTCTTATGATGTTACTTAGATGTGATTTCACACCTGTGCTATACCATCACTGGGAGGAGCACCATGACCGATCGGTGTGCACTTGACCAAGAGACTTATGTCTGAAACACACTAGACAAATTACAAATTAAAATCCTAACCGATGTAAATGCATTGTATCACACACATACCGATGAATTTTGCAGATTTTCTTTTGCTTCAGGTCATTAAAATACTCACGCTAGACCACAGAGTTAGGGCCAAACAATATGATTAAGATTCCTGTACAGATGTTTGATGTGTCAGTCCAGTCAGTCAGTCTAGTCTCACATGAACTTGCGTGAACCAACGTGAACAACTTGCTCACAGTCTCTCGCCTCTTACCTTCCATTGGCTATTCGATGTCTGAGTGAATCTTAAATACCCACGCCAATTTCAAATCGTAAATATCAAACATGTTTGATATTTTCAGCTCCCCTCAGTTTGCCAGTCAGTCGGGAAGGTTAAGATTTGTTCTGTAACGCCCTCACACTAGAAGATAATTCTTGCTGATACTCAGTCCTGATGAAACCTTCACCTTCCAGAAACATCCAATTTACAATCCTTTTCCCCAGTGGATTAGATCACTACACTCACCTAGACTACACCTAAACCACACTTCATCCACACTTGTACCTACAAACCGACAAACAACATCACTGCAGAGAATTAATTTAAAATCATCAATCTCAGCATCAATAGACTTTCTGTTCAGAACTCCTCACTCTGGAGCTCAGGCTAAATCAATGGATAATCATACTGGTTTGAAGCATCAATAAACAATCCACACCATGAGCTGTGGATGGTGTATGATATTAATATTAATATTAAGGGTGCTACCTTAGTTATGGGATGTATTCCATACTTTGGGTCCCAATTGGTATAATTTCTCTTCAGCAAGAGCCACAAGCTTCTTTGTAGTTGATTCTAAAGCTGTACTAATAAACCCTGAGTAACCTTGTAGTGCATGTTATCATAAATCAACAGCACCCAACTACCAAAGGATGTGCTCTGGCTCACCAACCTCACCTTTCAACTGAAGTTGCTTGTCCAGTGTATCTTCTTAAACTTCTTCCTCTGGTATATCTCATACATCACATTTGCCCCTCGCTCTACAAAGTAGACAGCTGGATAAGTGTGGACCACCAGGTCAGGTCTTAGGCCTGTGCTAATAATCTTTCTAAACTAATGGTCCACAGCTGCTCACATTTTCTAAAATCTAGCTGCACTTACTTAGTTCTGGTTCACATACAAATGAAACTCGATACATGGGGTTCTCTCTTCTGACAGGCAATTTACTTTCAATTTCTGTTCCTTGGCACTTCAGCACTTGTAGTGCCAGCTGTATTGGCCGTATTGACTGATTCAACATCTTGACAGGATACGTTAGAGCATCGCTGCGTGTGAACAGAGAACAAATGTGGGGTCTTCACTTACCCATTGATTGAGGTTTTGGGATGATGGCAGCTCATCATAGGTTGCTCTGATGATGAACCTTATTCAGTTGGCTCTATAGGGAGCTTGACATTTGACATCAGCCTCTGGTGCACTTCAGCCTGTTCTAATACATTACAGATGACTTGATATTCGGAAACTACTGATCGTACAGTTTCTGAAATATGCCGTAGAATAAGGTGATATTTATTCACTGACTACCTTAAAAGTATACACTTTTGCATGCATATTTTTTCAAAAAAATTCAGAAATGTGTATCTCTTGTGATTGCTTATATAACGGAGAGTGCTGCCAGGTCATTTTCAACCAAATGTATTTCTTTGTTTCGTTGATTTAAGATGTGTCCCACTGTGTCTATGGCAAATCACTCTAGCCATCTAGCCACTAGTAAACTAGAGGGTGATCTTGGTTAACTTGTGCCAGCCAAGCTGGCCCGGACAGCTCAGTTGGTAGAGCATGAGACTCTCAGTCTCAGGGTCGTGGGTTCGATCCCCATGTAGTGTAAAACTGTAACTTGTAAGTCGCTTTGGATAAAAGCGTCTGCTAAATGACTGTAATGTAATGTAATGCCTCGGCTCCCTATACTCTACAGGTCCTTCCAGTAGTGTCCTGGCTTGAGAAAGTGTTTGGCACATCTTGCTACTTTTTTCTCATATCTGCTCCATTAGAATTGTCCATTCATATCAGGATGTTATTTTGTTTCATGCAGGTTTGCTTGTGCCAAGACCAAGGCCTCGCCAACTCAGTTACACTTGCCCTACAAAATCAGTTATTGTTTCTAAGTGCTGATTATGTTTGCCGTAGTAGTCCTCACTCACTTGATAGAGTAGGCACTGCACTGTCAACACCTGTCATGCTCATACTAATGCCTCCATTAGGCTAGATAGCAGTAATTCAAAGAAGCTTTCTTAGTGCTACACTGCTAAAATACTGTGGGACTCTGAGCATTTCTTAGCCAATATGTGACACCTGGGGCCAGATGTATGAACAATGCAATATGCACTAAAGTATGCATATACCAATTTCCAAACAAAAATCAGAATTTAAATTAAACTAATATGGCCCATATCATATTCCATCATTTAACTATTAGGTCTCAATAGAGATCCATGGTGATAAAATCTATAGGTGTGTGTGTGTGATAAACATAAATTAAACCTACACCTACACTGTGCAACGATACTGCTTCGGCAAGATGAAGGCAAGAATGTGTCTTTAGAGACCACACTGATTTTCTGGCCCGTGATGATGATGATGGGCATGGGCATTAGGGTTGTGCACGTGTGTACAGTTTCACAATGATTGAGATTTATAAAATGGAATAATGCATGAACACCACGTGAGCAAGGTTTTGTAAATCTGTGTAGGCATGCTTCCAATTTTGTGCATACAAATATTTTGTGTCTTGAATCTACACAGTTTTATATATCTGGCCCCAGGCCAGGTCTCAGGTTTGTGTTAACAATCTCACTGGCCCATGGCTACTCACATTTGCGCATTCTGTACTTACTTGTGCTTTGGTGAGAATTCCTACTTTGTTCTCCTTCAAAATTCCCCTAAAGTTTTGAGAAACCTTTAGGGGAATTTTGTAACATGCAACTTATCATGGGATAAGGCAGGAAACAATAACATGTATCGGGTTTATAAAGCGGTCAGTGCTACCAGGTGCATGAAAGCTGAGGTGGGTACTGTTGGAATTGATGCCTTGGCTGACGTTTGATGTATTTGTCATGATATTTCCCAACAGGAATTGCTTCTATCGTGTAGTGATGTACTCTCTGGCCGCCCTTCACTCTTCTTCCTTTCATTTCTACAAAGCTGTGCACCCTGGCCTTTGACAAGCAGGAAGCCACCCAACATAGCAGAGACAATTACAGTAATAGCAGGTCATCAAAATGGTATGATGGAAAATGGAAATGATGAAAACAGCAGAAGAAGCTCAGTGAACAGGTGCAAAAGATGGCTGCAGGCACAGTGGAGCAGATTTCAAATTGTAATTCAGGGAGCCTTTCAACATTTATGAAATGCAAACAAGCAGGATTTGTCCTTGGAAAGGTGAACAGATGAATAACCCATCAATATTTTCGGGTTGATCAATCTCAAAGGTTTTCCTAGATTAAGCTACAGTCACTGTATTATGTGGTTGATTTATTTACTTTGTATTTCAGTGACAAAAGATTTTCTGCCTTGGGATTTGGTGCCAGAATCCCTCCTAATTATGAAGTAAGTGTTATCTGTTATTTTCTCTGTTTTGCTTGTTCTTCTTCTATTTCCAATTCTCTTCCCTTCTATACCATTGACCTCCCCTTCCATTAGCAATGTTATGCATATATGTATGTGTTCATATACCCTGGGACTATACATTGATCAAGTTGATTTCCATGACCTATTTTCTGACACATTTTGTCATTCTGTCAAAATCTCACATTTAAAACTAATAATTGAGTTTATTTTTATTCACAAGCCCCTTGTCTTAAAATACCCACTTGTCTTGAGAAAATAACATGTTCTGAGGAAATGAAAATAATGGCAAGCAGTGCAGAGCCCTGTGGTGTTGATGGCCAGTTGTGATAAGAGTTCACGACAGTGAGTGGAGCATTTGTTTGAGCAAATTGGGCCTTGAGAAACCAAAAGCTTGCAGTGATGTTGAATAGCACCCTGGGGAGAAGGTTTGACATGTCATGAGCACAGACACTCACACACACACACACACACACACACACACACACACACACATTTGCATTGGCATACTTTGCGATAACATTCTATCAAATCACATTAATTAGGTGAGGATCAACAATATGGGCTATTGGTCATGCAAAATTTATAGCTTAGTAATTACAACTGATTTGTGAATTCACAACGACAGTGATTGCCGTGATGGAGTCAGATTACTGTTGCCGTGTTCTGGGTGGGGGGGCGCAGGTGAACACCAATTATGTCATTATGCTAATTAAGAAATGCATCAGTGGGCATGACAGGGTGTCAAACAAAGCCAAAATTCTCAATTTGTCTCAATTTGTTTTGTAACTCTTGCTTTTACGGTCACCCTAAGTACCAGGTAAGTACAAATAAGTAATTATTTGTAAGTAGGTAAGTAACGTATGGCATTGCTCATCAGCTCAATCAACTGCATTCTAGTTGTCACAGGTGAACAGCCCATGGGGTACAACTCTGAGGGAATTGCACTTTCAAAGAAACACTTTTTATGTTTGCTTCTTTGTTTGTCAATTTAAGGAATTGACAAGCCTTGTAATTAGTAAAAGTTTATATTAACAGTAGCCCAAGTTTACTTTTGTACTTTCTAGGCAATCTGGTAATGTTTTACTTTGTAACACTGCCAAAAATAAATGGTACAAGATTATACGTAGGTAAGAACATGGTAATATTATTGAATTTAATGATGCTTCCTTTTGTAGTCCAGTTTCAGTGGAACAGTTTACTTAGTACCTTTGCTGGATATACACATAGGCGCAGTTTGAAATGTCAGCTTGGGAGGCGCCAGACAGCATGGAAATGTGTACAATCAAGGGTAACTCTCCATTGCAGATAGGCACTGGCTCAATACCCCATGGCTGTAGAATACAAACTTGTTATAACACACAGAGGCCTATAGTATTCAAAAGTGCATTACATTTAATAAAACTTTTTTTCTAAAATTGCCTGTTCACCTCATGAAATTGTGTCTTGTGTGCAACTACTGATATACTGTACACTATACAGTATATCAGGCATATAGGTATACATGGTAGCTATTAAGCAGAGATGGATCTCACCAAACCTATAGACCAATCCCAATGTTTGCCAACATTGCCACACATGCGCACAAACCCGTGGCAGAGAACCACTGAAGTGCCACGGAGTTGTACCGAATTACGTGCTTAGCTAGCTAACTAGCGAGTTAAACAAATTCATGTCTTCATGTCTCATAGAGAAACCTGGTTGGAATATTACGCAGATAAATTCATCCTTTCTGGCCAGACATGTATGTGTATCTTATTGAGACACCTAGTGTATTCACTATGGAAAAACTCAACCTTAGACAAATATAATTATGGGATTTGTACAGGATGTATTGTATCTAGATTTGGTCAGCGATTTGTGTGTACTACCGACCCGACTCTTACCTTTGATACATAACATACCATTAGCTTTCAGGTTGATGGCCTGGTGTTTTGTTTAGGCAGATGCGATATAAACATCAGTTAGGTCTTTACATTTAATTTAAAGCCTAGATAGCTAAGTGTAGTAGCCTTGAAACGTTTTTGACAGTCTTGGACCTGTGTTATTGTTTACACCTGAATTTGAGTTTACGTCTTAATTTAATACCATATATCCTAGACAGACATGTTGCCTAATTGTCTATCTGCATGTAGAAATGTCCTTGTATTAGTTATAGTACCTGATATAAAATGTTCACTGCAAACACAGGAAGTCCAGTTAGTTCTTGTTGCCTCAGAATTATGCCACTTGCTACTAACCTAAACCTGAACCTGTGACAACTATAATGTAGTTACTGTAGAATGTAGTAGAATGTAGAACTAATGAGCAATTAAGCTGTGATTTTATTTACCTTACCTTAGTTACATCTGTAATTACTTGAGAAATTACTGTTGTTAGCGTTTATCTGATAATTACCAAGTACTTAGGGTGACTGTAAAAGGAAGGATTTCTTTGACATTTATTCCGGAATTAGATGTGGCATGTGGTATTTTTTTGCATTGCAGTGTGTTTTTATGAATCATCTTTACAAGATGCAAATGATCAAATGGGATACTGGTGCCACAAACACAAATGATAAAACTGACCCATTAATTTAGTGACTGTCACTCACTCACTCACATACACAATACAGCAATGTGAGACAATTTTCGGTCTTCTAGTTTGTAGTTTCAGTCTTCTTGTAGGGTAGCAGTGTTTGACCATTTTCTCTTTATCCATCCACAGGTGTCTCATGATTTTGCCATTAATTTCAACCCAGAGGATGATGAATGTGAAGGTAATGGAGGCAAGGCCTCTTTTCTATAAAATCTCAGTACAGTGCTACGTGTCCTGTTATGAGCCCTAACTGTGCACAAAGAAATAAAGATGGTAACTTCAGCATTCTAGCCTAAATGGTGTGGCATGTAATAAAACTGGATTGGCAACTAACAATTTCACTAAAAAGTGCATTTCTATGCTGATGATACCATGACTGACATTGTGGTATCATACTTTTCAATGTCTCAAAATATTGATCCAAATAAATTACATATTCATCCACTGAATGGAAAAAATAGAGTAGGTTCTTCATCACAAATAGCAGGTACTATGGATACATGACAGATCATGTTCATAACATCCAAAAATTAAAAAAGGTCCCCCCCAGACAAAATTACCTCTGCACCATTTTTGTGTGCGTTTTGTATCTCTTCAAGATTCAAGCATAGACATGTGCATGTTATCTTTATGGATCTTTTCATAGATTGTTTTTCAAAACCCATACAGACTCTTGATAAAAGTAAAAATTCAGCTTTGCATCTTTCATAGTAACAAAGCTTGTTTAATTATTATGCTAGACTACAGGGACATGATTCATATGCATGCAGCATCTTCCATGTTATAGTCTCTGAATTTTGTCCATCATAACACCCTTCACGTCAATACAGATGACAGTTTTCACATGCACCATTGTGAATTATATCAGAAACTAAATTAGGTAAGTGAGAACAAGGAAAGAACAACACTTATGATTGTTTATCTGCCAGGCACCACCACTGAAATGACTGCAGTGTTTATTGTAATCTCTTTTATAATACTGAAGAACATCGTCATTGAACTGCACCATTACAAAGCCACTGAGAAAAGCTTATGTATTGATGTGTCCTATATGTTGACCACATTGTCTACACTTTATTTAATCAGAGATCCAAGGAGTGGTTGAGGCATACCAGAACTGCCTTCCTAAGATCCAACTGTATGGCCCAACCAATGTTTCTCCCATCATCAGCAGGATAGCCAAGCTGGCAGCAGGTGATGGGACCATTAAAGATGCCTCTGTGAGTGTCCCTTTATACTTTATTAGAGAGATGTGGATGTAATACAGGCTTTGTTGTTGTCCCTCCCACTGGGTTCCTCTGGGTGGGCAGCCTCTGGTTCACTTCTCTGTTTACACTAATGATACCCTACAGCATAGGAGAAAAAAGAGTCCATTAAAGAGCAAATCAGTCTTCTTTAAACAACTGTGGCTGGGATTATTCAGTGGTAATTTTATTTACACATTTTCATATAATTTACTTAGGTTCTTCATTTCACTTTAGAAATCTCCTTATGAAATGCGATTGAAATTAGATAAATAAAGGGGCTGATAGTCTTGGATTTACAACTTGGCTTTACTTTCTTTCCCACTTTACTTCATCCTTGCACTTATCTTTATTTACTACACACTCTACTATTTTCAACAGACATGTGAAATGACTTACTGATTCATAGTGAGCACTACTGTGGGACATTCTGACAAGTACAGGATGCTACTTCTCCCGGGATGCAGCCTTCTCCTATAGGGCTTCTCCCTCTGGAACAAGCTCCCTTGTTAGGGAATCAGTTGCTGTCTCAGTATTTAAATCCAGTCTTAAGATGCATTTATTCAGTGCAGCCTACAACCTTACCATAACTCTCAGCTGCATCTGTCAGTTCTCTTCCTCTCCTGTGAACTGCCCCAGTATTTCACAGTACTCCCCCATCCACACACACACACACACACACACACACATATATACATACACACACAAGCTCTGGCCTTGTTTTTCTTGGAGTTTGACTTGTTCTCTATTGTTTTATGATCTTCTCCCAGCGATACCATATTCTGCTCATCCTGACGGATGGTGTAGTGACAGACATGGCAGACACACGTGAAGCAATCGTGCGAGCCTCCTACCAGCCTCTGTCCATCATCATCGTTGGTGTGGGCAATGCAGACTTCACAGACATGCAGATTTTGGATGGAGATGATGGAGTCCTACGCTCACCAAAGGGCGAGCCTGTTCTTAGGGACATTGTGCAGTTTGTGCCCTTCAGAGACTTCAAAACGGTCAGTATTTTTCTCTCGCTGCCTTTCTCCACTGCAATCTCACGTTGCAGCCCAAACCTATCAATCTCATTAAAGAATTTTCTGTAGGTCCTCAAAATGTCTTTTTTTAAAGAGTCATGCTCATGGCCATTAAATCTCTTTGCATAACTTCCCCTTCCAGAATAGCCTTCACTACAGGGTGTGATTTCAAAGAGCAAACAGATAGCATGTTGTTGGCCTTGACAGCACTACAGATGGGCAGCACGGGCTGGAGGAGCTCCAGAGATTTCTCAAAATGAGGATGTATTTTCAATTTTGCTACATGCAGTTAGAGACTTTTCAATTGCAAAATCTGTTATCTGTGCTCCATGTTTTTGAGTACATGTCTCATATCTTGAACTACCCACGTAATTCTTGTTCAATAAATCTCCCTCATATTTCACTGGTTTAAATGTTTTTTAAAAATTTCTTGTACAACTCAAATTAAAACTAATTATTACTGAAAGCCTGTGATGTCTGGAACCAGTTGTTGTGTTTTCTGAACTTCAGCTGTGATCTGTCTCTGTCTCAGGCTTCGCCTGCAGCCCTGGCCAAATGTGTTCTGGCGGAGGTGCCCAAGCAAGTAGTGGAGTACTACAGCCACAAGGCCATCGCCCCTATGTGTCCTATAACGGACTTACCCACCCCCACCCTCAGCCCAATCACCAACACCCCATCAGAATAACCATCCTATACTGGGGACCAAGCTTTGACCACAGCAGCAGTCCAGCAGACTGAGATGGAAAGGGGAAGCATGTCTCGCTATTTTGGACAAGAACTATAAAAATTCTTTATCAAAGTGTTGTTATTCATTTCATTCATTTTTCACTCTTCAAAAGGTGTTTACACAAGGACCATAAACCAGAACCTTTTGGGTTGTATTTCTATGTGCAATGTGGATTCAGTACTTCTGCTTAGCTGTGCATCATGACCATCCAGCTGTTTCAGCAGCATGAGTCCAGGAGCTTTGTCTAGGTTTTTTGTTTTAGGATGCATTCAGGCCAATCTCTCAATGCTGATCCATCAGGACTCAGGCTCACTGTTCCTCAGCACCTCACCTCTTTCTATTAAGTTACTGTTTCAGTGACGTCATATTTATCTTCAGATCATTTTTAAGAGGAATATTACAATCTAAATGAGACTGCTTGAACCTGCTGACAACATTCAACTGAGATGTTAAATATGAATTACAAGTTACAGGAAGTGTAAAGACAGATACTTCATTAATAAGTATACTATTATGTTTACTCTGGCCTCAGTGTATACCTGATTCTGTCTGGCTGGAGTATTAATTATGGATAACAGACAATATTACTGAACACATACTATAAGTCAGAGCTCTAAATGAGTACTGTGAGTAACCATAGGAACAGGTTAGTGGCAATTCATGAATGCTTTATTTTTCAAATAGAAATTCATAGCTTGCAAGTTCGGCAGTGAAATGTCATCTATTGCTAAAACTAAGAAATTTGTTGCAAGATGAAACGGTCATCCTCAAGAAAACCAAAACGTCTCATGTGAGATTTGCAGCTGCAGGAGCAATGTATGATTTTTTTCCCCCAGCAAATATCATTGTTACAAGATTAAGCTAGCAAAGCTGTTTGTGATTATAGGTGCAGTATCTCTTTATTTTAGGAATGTCTGTGAAGCATTTTGGCTCAGTAACTTTAGCTCTTCAGCTACTATACTTGGCAGTTGGCAGGAGGGGATTGCCAATTTACTACAGTCATTGAAAAGTTATTTTAGCATAATCTAGTGAACAGGCCTTTGTAATGCCCAAGTGAGATAACAGCAGTCTTGGAAATAACTTTCTGATGTTAGCGTCACCACAGAATCATGAGCTCTTGCTTTTGCATCAAGACCTACTTGCTGCTTGCATCAGATGGCCTGGGAGTGAGACGATAGCTTAAACAATCTGTGTAGTATTTGCAACTGCTGTAGCTCAATCTTTGTATGTTTTTTTTCCCTGCAAATATCTGTTCAACAAGACAGAGTTAACAAATTAGAACAGGATTGTCAGCTTGCAGGTGGAGGTGGCGTGTGTTGGTTGTTATGCAGTAACAGTTATGCAGTTACTTCTTTTTCTTCAGTTAGCTGTGAACAAAGCCCAAAGGACATTTTTCTCTAAGGGAAGATAGATGAACACATCGTATTTTTGGTCTTTTGTTATGTGGCCATGGTATAAGCTGTGAAAGCTGTCAAAGGTACAAGATTGATTTGAATTTGTTGAATACGTTTTATCACCTGGTCAATTTCAGAAATATGTTAGAAATAATTAATGGTCAAAATACTTACAGAACACGAGCAACCAAATGACTTCTTTACGTAATGCTGTTGTTTTCATTTGTTTTTATTGTTTAATTTCCCTCTTTCTCTTTTTTCAAAGACTGTGCCTTTCACAAAGGCATACAAATGATGCATTCTGAAATTATTTTGTTGGTCATATAAGAGCGACAGCCTTATCTCATTGCACATTTATTAGTGAACCATTACCGTACTGATTCAAGTCTGGCATTTAAAAAAAAAAAAGATGATGGGAATAGAGGTAACCATTAACCACTAAATTATCTTCTTTTTTTGTGTGCATTTTTATTCCGCACACAAGAAGACAAACTTTGACCAACAGTAGAAGAGCAGAGCATTGTGGAAATGGCATCGATAACAAAAATGTTAGGCTGTTAGAAAACCTAACTGCACACTGTATAAGCCTAATATTATTGGATTGGCTAGTATTTGCTTACTCTACTAGTGACTTGATTTTGTCTTTAGTGATGTATGTGTACTCATGCTCTGAATGGATACTAATCTATTTGGCCAGAAACCAAGTTGTCATTTAAAGCAATGGGAGAACATCCAGAGTCTATAGCTACTCTAACAAGATTCTCATATTTTGTGCCATTGCCTCTCCCCCCTTATGCTACAATTACCGTGACTTTGATTTGTCCCTCGGAGCTTTAGCACTCCTCCCCAGATACTGTGCAGACTATCGACTGCTCATGAATGCACCTAAACACCCCCAGCACTGCTGCTGGCTGTTCTCAGAGCTCCTTTGAAGAGCAGAACTATTGTGAGTTTTTCTGTCACCGTGGACCACAAGCTGAGACCTATTGATTCAGCAGGCCTAGTTTTGGAGCCATACTCAATTACCTGAATGTAAATGATCTCGGATGGACTTTGATCTCACTAC
The DNA here is from genome assembly GCA_900323365.1 of Monocentris japonica. NCBI lineage: Eukaryota > Metazoa > Chordata > Actinopteri > Trachichthyiformes > Monocentridae > Monocentris > Monocentris japonica. Next base: position 44,622 of record OOFE01041430.1, on the reverse strand, counting down.
TGAAGCACAGCAATGTGTGACAGGAGTAGGACAGGGTGGAAATGGATGCAGAAAACATTCCACTGGCATGAATAGTATTTTGACATTGAGGTACATAGTCTTCTGATGAATTATTTGTTCATTTGTTTTTGTATATGAGCTTGTCTTAACTACAACACAGTACATTATTCTCCTGCATTACAGATTTTTCACCCATGAAGTACAATATGTCAGTCTAATGACTGCTGGTGTTCAATACAATACGAAAAGTTTGACTAAAAGTTGGGGTGCCATTTTCATAAGGTATTTGTTTTCACTTAAAGTAACACTTTATCTGTGAAGGTCTTTATCTTTGTGCTTTCCCAGAAATCTTTGCTGTCTACATTTTCTGACTAAATGAGGCAGTAGCTGCTGATACAACCATTATTTCTGTTCCTTAGGGGCAAAGCAATTCATATATTAATATCTAAAAGGCATCAGCTCTTCTCGCTCATGATTCGTGCCTCATATGGCAATTCACTCCTTGTCCCTGCTGTATTACCTGTATTATGTTTTTGCTATTCTGCCTCAGGTTATGAGCTGCACCAGCTCAAATCGTTCACTAACCCATACTGATTACACTGCCACATTTTTGTGAGGTGTAATTCTACAACTCATAGGTGACTGAACTCGCCATAAGAATAAATCATTTTAACTAAAAGCGATCAGATGGAAAAGTCTTGCTTCCACTGATAAACAATAAATAATAAAATAAATGGGCAACGATTTATTTTGTTGAGTGAAGATGTTGAGTTTATTCGAATGGTATGATGAGAAATAAATGCTTTTAAGTAAGTAACATATAAAAATGTATTCTTTCAGTACACCAGTACAATGAGCCATGCAAAGGTGTCATGCCCTGCTGGGGTTAAATAACAAAATGTATTAGATGTCATATGGTAATAGAGTAGATAACAAATTCCTCTTAAGACCTTTGGTTTTCTTTATTTTTAATTCTTTATCTCCACAGTTTTTTTTTTTGATGGGGATTACGGTGAGTTTGATTTCCTTTCACGGCGCAATGATAAATAGACAAGTGACAGACCTATCACTGCAATCAATCATATACGAAATGCCAACGTATTCAATGAACATTAATGTATGCTTGTGTGCTGGAGTCAGCTGGACCCAAGTGCACAGCCAAGTGGTGTAGTCTAAGCTCTGTTTAAACAGATGCATACAAAACTGATGTTCACGTCTTGATGGGAATCCACTATTTTTGCCATAGAGACACAAACAATAGTGAGCTCAAATACTGGCAACAATTAGACAACAGTTCACTTGGCCACCATGCAATGAAGTTTAAAGGAAGCTGGGTAGAATTCATTGAGCTGCTTATTTTCCCTTATCTACTCTTGCACTATTGTCAGAGTAAAATTAACAAGTTATAGCTTTTGCAAAATGTTGATGATTTATTTAAAATTTCTCATAGTTTTTCTATTAACCCATCCACTGTTAATCAAAATGAGGTGTTCAGACTTTAACCCTGCCTGATCTATAGGTATAACTGCAGGCCCTGTGGGCAAGAAGTAACCCATTCATCATGAGTAAATAACATTTTATTTCTGCAAAAGGGAATTTTATCGCATGCTTACTTCTGTTGTTAAGCTGTGTTGTGCAGTC
>OOFE01041430.1:17934-42260 GCA_900323365.1 Monocentris japonica | reverse complement strand
TGTGATCATTCTGATGATACACATGTGTACTGTGAATATAATCCATAATTTGCCAGCACTATCTCTTTCTTTTTTACTTGCTTGCTTATTTGCCTCTCAGTTACTGATGCAACTCACTCATGAGCAAGCTACCAAAGAGTTTATTTTCGGGATCAGGGACCTACAGTATTTTTCCTTGTTATACAGTTCTGTACAGGAATAGAGCTGAAACAACATTGTTTAAGTACCTGATGAAATCAAGGCTGTGCTGTCCTGTGCACATTTGCCTAGTATGGCTTGGTTAGTGATGCTATGAGTACTTCACACCATGGAAAGAGGAATTAAGCCTGCTCTTGAATTCCATCAGACAGATCCTTTCATTTGACAGCCATTGTTGAGAGGACTGAATAACGGTTGTTTCCATGGTGACACCTACTTGTGGGGAAATGTAGACCTTCATTTTGTCAGATGCAGGGACAAAGATGCAGGATATGGTGGGGGCTCTGTGAAGTTAGCCATTAAAAGATTGTAAAAAACAAGAGGCTTTGATTGTGATGATGTGCGGTCCCGTGCAAGGCCGCTGAATACCCAGAGACTATCCAGCAGGGCTGTGCCTCAGGTGAGCTCTTTGTTTAATAAGGATGGTTGTCTCTCTCTCTCTGTTTGCGCCTGGCCTTCTGATTTATGGCCACAATTAAACAACACTCAATGCTGCTTAACATTCATTGGCAATAAAATCAACAACAGAGTTGCACCCCAAGACAAGGTGCTGTTGTTTAGTGGAATCAGCTCATTGGCTCAGTGTATCACATCACCTTTTATGTAGGCAAGTCCAACAGGGCTCCCTTAATACTGCTATGGCAGAGGAGCCACTGGGAGGACTGTAAAAATAGGAAAGGCAGAGGACTCATTGGTTTTATTTCAGTGGCTGGTTGCCTAATGCCAGCATCTAATGAGGAAATGACTAATAGAAGATGGAGGGTGGGAGATGCTCAAGAGTAATTAGCTGTCTCCTCCTTCCCCTGAGGGAAAAAAATTCACCTTTGAAATTCTTCCAGCTACCTCTTCTGATGTTGTCTCTCACATGCTTTCTATCATCTCTATCCCCTACTCACTTTGTGCATATACAATACACACATGTATACACATGCACATATACACAGACTTTGAAGAATGAAGTCTAGCTGAGACTACACTCCAAATAAATGGTGGTGCTGGTGTGACATGTCTTTATCGCTTTTTTATAGTGTCTTTATGATATGTGTGGCAATATATCACTAGGAAGGACACCAGTTCTGTAACTATATATTTGGCACTAATCCACACTTAAAAACAAACTGAAATACACACCCCAGTGATGAATCCAATCAATCTAACCATTCCAATCTGCAAAAGAATAAATAGCCTTTTCAGGCTTCAAGATACTAGGACGTGTCTGTGTGCTTCAATCCCAGGCTCTCCTGAAACCCTCAGATATAACAATTTAATTAGGAGCTGGTGCACCTTGTTGACCAGCTGGACTACTCCCGGGTCTCTCTGCCTGCCGACAAAAAAACTCAGTCCCTGCTATGCTTGCCACCTTCCCCCACTGCCCAATTTATGCCGGGGAGCTGTCCTGCCGAAAATCAACTCCTTTTTCCCTGAGCAGGAGAGGAAGTCAGCAAATGTGCCCCTTTGAAATTTAAAGATGTAGCAGACTCGCTACCACCGGGACCGCAACAGACAGAGACACAGGCAAGGAGGCTGGCGCACCTTCCCTCTGTTCTGGCAGGTCAGCCGCAGAGCGCCAAAGCAGTCTGCCAGGCTTTCAGGGTGCAAACCAGCTCCAACCTCCTGACTGGCCAGCTCTTCCAGGTCTGCCCCCAGCTGCATCCTCCAACAACAGGTCGGCCACCACTGCTGGTCTTGCTCGCTCTCCCCGCTCCATACAGCGGACTCAACCCTCTCAATCTGCTGTCAAACTCATTCACTCCCACTGTCTCTCGTGCACACACACAGGTTAAAAGGTCCTGGCTGCAATCGGCCTTAATTGGCTGCAGCCGGTGCTGGACACAGGTAGAATTGATTCAATTCTCTCCTGCATCCAGCCTATGCCTCATCCACACCCTCCCCCCAGTCTGCCACAACAGGTATGGCCCCCGATGAGCTGATGGTCCACAACTGGATAGAGACCTGTAAGAAGGCCAATCTCTCGCTCTCTCTTACCCCCCCTCCGGGCAGGGTGCCCTCTTTTATTTATGTTGCTTAACTTTAATTTGGAATAAACCTTAGTTAACCTTATAGTGTTTACTGTGTGGTCTCCCTATTTTGTTGTGACTTCAACGAGCAGTCATAACACTTTACATTTCAGACAATGTTTTGAAATAATTTTGTGCTGTCAAAAGCAAACTCAAATACACACCCCCATTGCTCAAACAATATTCCCCTTTAGGGGATGAGTCCAACAGTCCGTGAAAGAATAAACTGGATTTTCAGGCTGTAGAGTACTCAGGTGTGGCTGTGGCTGTCCGACCATGTGCTTGAGTCCCAGGCTCATCTTTCCACATCTACTGAAACTCAAAGATATAAAGAGAGAGATTTATTTTGGCACAGGTGCGCCTCGTTGACTGGCTGGACCTCCTGACTCACTCCACCTCCTGACCAAAGTTTAATCCCTGCCCCTTACCACATTTTATTCTATTCTAAACCTTAGTGTTATTCTACATGCAGCCAGTATCCATTCTGGTTCAACAGGGCTATGCAATATTCACCAAATATTTTTGGTGGTACATTCATGCTGCAAACAAACATCCTGTTACAACTCATCCCAAAGCTGCTCCATTGGGTTGAGATTTGGAGACCAGGCCTTTGGAGTAAACTTAATTCACTGTCATGTTTCTGCAACCATCTTGAGATGATGCAGGCTTTGTGACATGGCACATTATCCTGCTGGAGGTATCCATTTGGGGATTAGACTTTGGCCATGAAGGGATGCCCCCGGTCAGCAACAATGTTTAGGTACGCTGTGGCATACAAAACCCCACACTATTACACCCTCACCACCAGCCATATCATATCATTCATATTGTTTACACCTAATTCTGACCCTGCCATCAGCATGTTGCAACAAAAAACAGGATTCATTGGATCAGGAAATGTACTTCCACACTTTCATGTCCAGTCTTGGCAATCACATGCTCACCGGAGCCCCATCTTTTTGTTTTGAAATGTCAGCAGTGGAATATGGCATGGTCTTCTGTTGCTGCAGCCCATCATGTTGTGCATTCCCTTCTCCACCACTGTTGTACTGAGCTGTTATTTGTGACCCGCCTGTTAGCTTGAATGAGTCCAGCATCTGACACCAACCATCATATCAGGTTCAGTGTTGCTTAAAGGCCCCATACTTTAGGAATTCAAATTTTCCTCTATCATATACATTTGTGAATATATGCAGGGTCTTCATGAAATATCAAAGATGTTCTCCTCAAACATCTGTGTTTTCAACCAATTATTTATGGTTATTTGTGTCTTTTTTGTTAAATTGTTTGAATTGTTATACCAAGCTGTGACAAGGTTATAGGTAGGAAGGACGCATGGAGATTTGCTTCTGGATTTTGCCCATAGTTTCAACATCAAACATTAAATTAAATAAATTACCATTTATAAGTCATTGACCACTTTCAGGGTTCCCCTTGTACAGTTAACTCTAGCAGTATAGTAGTATAGTAGTAGTCTCTCTGTTTCTCTGGTTCGGCCCTCAGGTTTTGCTCTCTGTACCAACACGCACACGCACACGCACACGCACACGCACACACCTTTTCCCCCTTTTCTGGACTAGTCATTGGTGAGAATACATTTGTGTGGTTGTATTGTGTATCTTTAAATTGTAATAATAACCCCAAAGGAGGAGAAAACACCTTTTTTCTTGTTGCCTGATTTATATCAGGGAGGGAACTTTGTGTCCTAATGTGTTGCAACCCATTCTGGCCTTTTTTTGAATAAGTCAACAAAGTGAGCTACCAATTCAGAGCCCCTGACGGCTTACTGTCTCTGTAGGAGAGATAAATGGGCTTCATTTTGTCCAGTCCAGAGTCTGCATGGCTCCATTGCCAAGCCAATAAAAGGAAAGAAACAGAGGCAATTACATACCAAAAAATCTTCTCATGCCTAAAATGTGCAGATAGAGATTCAGATTGTGAAGAACTCTTAAATAGCTACCGTTGAAACAAACAATACTATTTCGAATCAGAATCACTTTATTGGCAAAGTACAATCAATGTACGGGAATTTATTAGTGATATACCTGCATATTGTCCGCTTACAAGGACAGTGACTCTCATGAGACATCAAAAACAGAACAAGTTTACATTAGTTGCAATAATCAGATAGCTGAACTGTTCATTCCTGCCAAAGTGAAACTAAATAGCATTGGACTTGTTTGTGTACACTGAATGTAAGCATCTCCTTGTTTGTGATCTGCATCAAAAAGGAAATATAGAGGGATATATTGACATATTGATAAATCATCAGTGAAAATCATTTGAATGACACAATACCCAACACTGTTATCACCGTTCATCAAATTTAGAAAAACTAAATGACACTATGCACAATGATTTTCTGGGCTTAAAGGTACATTTTATACTTCATTGTGAAGCAAAACACATTTGGGGGTAAAGGTTCAGAGAAACATTACATGAATCATCACAGATCTGAGTCTTTTTTTATCTGGTTTCTTCAAGCTTATGCCTGCTTTATTCAATACAATGCTGTGTGACAGGAAAGAGAGGAGAGAGGATGATGTGCAAAAAGTCATAAGCTGGGTTAAAAACCCATGCCATAGCAAAGTTTGTCATGTTAACAAATTCTATTGGTAGTCTAACCAGTAGAATGTAGTGCCAATCAATTTAAGAATTGATAATCCCCTAATTGTCAATTCTTAAATTGATTGGCACTACCCTTTAATACTATAAAGCAAAATTTCATGAAAGATGTAAGGTGTTTTTTCCCCTTCCCTAGTGTTTCTCGTTGATTCCCTGTTTGTCCTCTCTCTCTCCCTGTCTGTGTCCTGGGCGGAGCTTCCCGTCAGTCACCTGCACACCTGCCTCTCATCAGCTCATCTACTCTGCTGCATATGTACCCCGGCTCTGCACTCCAGTCTTCACCAGATTGTCAGTTTACCAACATGGTAGCTACTGTCCATAGCCACGCTAAAGCTTATGTTCCTCGTGTTTACTCTGCGCTCTACTAATCCCGTGTCTCCCTGTGTTCAGATTCACTCTCCCAGTCACCTCTGCTCGTCTGCCTCACCCAGCTCCCTGCCTGCCTGCATCCCCGTCGTCACTCTGCTCTCCCTGCCTGCTCCGCTCTGCCACCACCCCGGTTCCTGCCTCCGGCTCTGCCACATCTTCCCCTAAATAAACTTCACTAACAGTTTCCAGCCGTTGTCCGTGTCCTGCTATTGGGTCCTATCTGAGCTCATCTCCTGACACTACCTTTGCATTTGTGTGTGTGTTATTTATCAACCCACTGGTATTCAGCTATACTGAAAATGGAAATGTGTATTTATAGATCTTACTCAACTTGAGGAGCTAAAAACATAACTGTAATTATATGGTGGGGGATACAGTCTCCATCCCACCACATAAAGGGGAAAAGCTTATTAAAAACGGGCCTTGATCTTGGTCTAAGTGGTCAGAATGTAATTGAACATGTTATGAGCATGGGCAGAGGTTCTTGATGATTCAGTTGACCTTAGTGATTAAAAATATAGCTGCATACTCTTTCACTGGAAGCTTTTGTGTGTGACGCATCAACCTTTTGTCCTATTGTCAGCTGCCCCTTCACTGTATAATGGAGAATTCATTTCAAGCTGTCTGTTTCCTAAAATCGTACATCAGAAATTCTCAGTGATGCATAGGATATTCTGTTTAATTAGGCTCAAACTGTAGCTTGGGAAATATATTTCATAATGCATATTTAATCTAATGGTTAGTTTCCAGTCTATGTCAGAGATATTAAAAAATCAGTCCAGCGGTGTTCTTCTGTAAACATTACAAGCACACCATTGAGCAGTTCTGTCAAGGAATAAATAATAATTTGTGTTCACTGTATTAGACAGAAATGCCCTTTTCATAATGCCCCATCGCAAATATGAGGAATATGACATGAGGAAGCGGTCTGCAGGTTATATACTGTATGCTGAGCCGAGAAAGGTAGAAAGCAGTAAGGGAGGAGGAAAGAGAGAGAGAAAGAGTGAATGATAAACATGGAGTGTGTGTGTGTGTGTAGGTGTGTGTTAAATGGGATTATATAGTGAATGGTCAGAGCCCTTAACAGTTGTCTGATGGATGGTGGACAGCGTGCTCTAAAACAAATCAAGTGGGCACCAGCATAATATTTGCTGGACAAATTGCCCCTATCAGAACGCTACTAGTAATGACAGTGTGCTCACCACAAGACAGAGCACACTGTCATCACCAAGCACATCCATTATGGATGGGAGTTATGCATACCAAACATATTTCCTACAGCTTCCCTGAGCAATGTTTGATGGCTAGTTGGAGCAAAAGAGATTTTGTTTTAATGGCCACTGATGGTATCTGTCACTGCCTGCAAATCCATGACATTGGTGCAATCTGTCAGAACTGACAAAGTGGGTAAATACATCTATCACTATGTTTCAGTCGATTTTGTCTCTTTTAATCACAATCCTCTCTCAGACATTGGAGTTACAAACAGTTATTGCAGCTAACAAATATTACTAACGTTATTACTACATGACATATGTTAATGGGAGCCATTATTTGTTTTCTCAGTCTGAAATATGATACCCATAGGAATTTAGACATAGACCTTCAGGTTCCCTTTCCACCCTCCTTACATTTCAGTGTATTTCTATGAGGATTCAGTGACTGTGCTCAGCCCTCAATTCGACAATATGTATGGAGTATATGGTTATATGGTGCCTGACTTACCAAACCAGTATTTAATCATCACACTCACAGAACCACAGAACCACAGAACCTCAGCCTAGACATGGAATAAAAATGTATATGAAACCTTTGGCCAATTCAGTGCTGTGCTTTTGAGTTTGTTCCATCAGTAGCACAGCTGTCTGTCGTGCTGGGTGGCACGAACTCTAGAATGGGTAAAGAATCACCCAACGGGAAAGATATAGTTCATGACAGACTGAGCAACACCTGTAACATTGATGCCTGTTGGCCTGTGCTACTGTTTTTGTGCTGTTTTTAGTGAGTTTAAGGGAAGGACCGTCAAAATCAGTCCTCTGATAGAAATATCATCTTCTGGACAACTTTGGGAACATACTTTTGAATTAGTTCAAATGGTAGTGCAGCCAATTGTACATTCAAGAGACTCAACCCAAGAAAAAGCTGTAGGCCTTGCTAAAATGAATGACACCCACAACAATTGCTCTCTATCCTCTGTGTATTGATGTGGGACATGTGTGTAAGCTAAGTCAGTTGTGTTGTGTTTCAGCTGTAGAGGGATCTCTGTAGATAGGATCATGTGGCGTCATTGACTGAAACTATAGAGGCAATATCAACATCCAACATGTGTTGTGTGGCTCGTGTCCTTTTGATTTTTTGAAGGAGACCGGCTGAATAGATTTTCCCTCATTGTTCACTCTTGTGCAACATTTTAATACTGTAAACCATAAAGCATGTATTATGGGAGAAGCGAGGGGAAAAAAGACAATGTTAACTCAATGTTAATTATAAAACCAGAAGTATTCATTGTGTATACATGTTTGTTGGATTAATATTCCTTACAGCATATTTTCTATGAAGTAGGCCTATTTCCTCAACCTACGGTAACCCTCTCTTTTCAGGTGGAGAACTGATATAGAATTCTAATGCTAAGTGCCATTCATTTTCTAGAGAAAAGTGGGTGGTGCACAGAAACAAAGATTAACGAGTCCATTATGAGCTGGATAATTGTTCTGTTAAAGGTTTGTAGTGTTTTTCCAGAGGCTTGGCCCATGAGTGCAAAATTGTCCCATATACCATCCCACATTCAGCCACATTCATTCTGTAACACTCACTGTTTTACAAGCATGAAATGATCTGATGGAGGTGGTGGGGGTGGGGTCACCATTTTAATTATAGACTGCATGACCTGGCCTGAAGGAGTACAGAGTATGCTTTGTGCCAACTATTAATACTCTGTTTCTCATTACCCATGGTGTATGAATCTTAATATACAATTATTACATGCCAAGGAGGTTTTCACTCCTGTTTGCATGTTGTCTGTCAGCAGGATGTCTCTGAAAGAAAAAAATGGATTTCTATGAAATTTGTTGGACAGATGGGCTATGGGCCAAGGAACAATTGATTAGATTTTGGTAGCAATCCAGCTATGGGATTTCCACTATTAGATGATTATCTTTTTTAGCCATAACTATTAAACTAACAGAGATGGATACTTGATTCCAAATCCTAAGGATATGGTTGCCGGGTCAAGAAAATAAAACAAAAATTTAAGTGATAGGAATGCTGTCTTTGGGTGTAACAGCAAATTGGAGAATTGGTTGGTGTTGACAGAGGTTTGTGCTCTCCAAGTGCCTTTTAGTTGGCAATCTTGTCAACACACACACACACAAGTTTTTACAGAGATTTTGATGGCCAAGACATACTCTATATGCCTCCAGTGAGAGTTCTCCCTTATTACAAAATGTGTGACTGAGAGTCAGGCATTGGGCCAGCTTCATCTTATATTTACCAGTAATAGAAGAATGAAAACATTGCCAAACTATTAACCCGCTGCATAAGCCCCTAATTGCTACCCCACACATACATGCACACACAATAGTTGAGTCCAAGTTTTAAGAAGAGCTGAGAGACTGGCAAACATGGGCAAAGAGAGTTGACTGACCAGTGTTGCTGGCAGATGAGTTAAATCCCACCAAATCTGTTAATAAACACCTGGCAGAAATTGATATCGGTCCTGTCATTCAGTATACAGTATGTTTTAATCAGCATCATAAAGAGCTCATTACCCAGCAATCACAGACACATTGTGTATTCAGTTGATTTCTCTTGTGGTTTGTTCCAAATGTTCCAATCTCTCACACAGAAAATAATTACCTGGTCACACATTAAACCAAGTAAAAGACTGTCTCTAATTTGGTTTTCACTGTGGTGGAGACATGATGGCAGGCAGCATTGTGGCAGCATTTCATTTAACCTATGGATTTCTATAGCACTTTAGTAACACGGGCCATCAATGAAACAATTTACAATTGTAAATTGTATGCTTATTTATCCATGCTAGTACAATCAAATAAATAAACACTGCAAGACTGGACTAAACAAACACCAAAAAGCAGCAGTCTACGGTATTTGACCGTAGGTAGGGTGTTCTTTTCTTTAAAAGCTTAATTTCATTGTCTGTAGACTAAGAGCTGATCTGCATTACCATATATCTATATATACCTATACATCTATGGAATGACCTGGCTTGCCCAGTCTCCAGGCCTTAATCCCATGAGACTTGTATGGGATGAACTGGACAGAAGAGTAAAAGCAAAACAACCCACAGTATGTATGAAACATATGAAAAAAACCTAGTCCAGCAGGTGTACTCAAAAGATATTGACTGGTAATGTATATATATATATATATATCCAACATAGTAACTGTCATTATACAACATAAAGAGCTAAATAACCTATATTTTCTTGCCAGTCAAGCAATATATTTGTCGAGTTGTGATTCTGCCTCTCCTCTCTGGTCTGTACAACAATGCTGTGATCAATGCCATTGATTCTCACCAGGTCCACTGTGTGGGGAAGATCAGATGTTGAGCTAGCTCAATATGCCTCTTCCTGTCTGTCATTGCTATCACCACCCACAGCTTCATTGACCACAGTTTGGCAGATTAAGCATCTTGGACTTGGATTCTTTGCAACTGTGAGAGTGTAAAGCCACATTTATATTGCACTGACTGAACAGGCAAGCTGACATAACTACACAAATTCTTCTACACGTGTATTGTTTGCTAAGACACAAGTGCATTATGTCTAAGCAAATGGCATTAAAGCAATATTATGGAAGCATTCATTTTGAAGTTAAAAAGTATTGCCTAAAACCAACCCAAAAACCGGTAAGGAAGTGGAACATGACTGGCAAAAGCTGTACAGTTTTTAAACAGCTGTACAGGGAATATTCAGTAGACAGGTAGACAGACAGTAGACAGTCACTGATTGACCCAAGTGGACCAGAAAGAGTCAGCCACCAGATCAAACAGCTTAATGATGGTAACAAACCTGTAAACAGGTGAATTAGAGCTGGAACACTGTGATTGCTCCAGGCTTTGTGATCCACCAGCACTCATGCGGAGCAGGCGTCTGGGTGAGTCAATCACCTCCACAGTTCACTGCCTGAAAAAGAAACAAGGGTTGGCCTGGGAGTGGACTCAGCATATCGGCTTGGCATGAAGCCGCTCCATCACTTAAAACTCAGAGTAAAAAAGTTGTTCATTGCTCTGAAAGATCCTAGTAAATCATGAAAACACCAAAACATTTATTTGTTCCAATGTTTGAGGTGCGTTGAGTGAGTTCACTTGAGGACACTGTAGCAGTGTGTGAAAAGGGATTAGAAAACAGATAATTCTGGTTCTCATCTGATTGGCTGAGTCACGTTCAAAAACCCATTGTAAAATACCTGATCAATGCACATCTTTGACTATGAAAATCGTATGTTGTTTAGCAAGCACTTTGCTTATTCACTGTTCACTACATTGCATGGCGGGAGAATAACATTTAATTGTTAAATTATCAATTAAAATATTTGTTGAACATTTGTCTTCATTCTTTTTCAATACAATGGTGTGTTACTGCTTTTTATAAAAGCTCTTCAATGTAGGTTGTTTTGTATGTAGATTTGGAATTGTGATCCCAGGGATTTTACCACTCAGATTATCTCCATCCTTTTGGTAGTAAATGTTGTCTAGTCTTGAAATTAAATATTATGTACATACAGTATATTTATGTAATATTTAAAATGTCTTTACACTATCTGGTTGGGACAGAGTGTGGCACCCCTGGAGCAGGTATGAGTTAACGTACAGTATCTTGCTCAAGGAGACTGTCACAGGTACCTGGTCCTCCTGTTGGGATGACCTCACTAACCACTCGGCCATCCAAACCTGCTTCACTAGTAGATGGGAAACGAGAATTTAAAAAAATACTCAGTGCTTACAAGGATTACAAGTGTAAACAAATTGATTAGTTTTAGCAGTTCATGCTTGTTGAAAATAAGCATAAAAATCTGTAACAGGCAAGTAAAGTTGGACCTAGATGCAAACACAAGGAGGCAGATGGTGTGGGAGTACAATACTTTACTGGGGTACAAAGCACACAATACAGGCAACCAAACTAGGCAAGGCAGAGTCAGGCAGAACAGAGTAACCGCTAGCCCACGACATGGACCGTGGGAAAGCTATGTAAGACATGAGACAATCTGGCAAACAAGAGTGGGAGGCAGGCTGGTATATATACACTGCTAGGGACTAATGAGAAATGGAACGCAGCTGATGAGGGGAGGAGTGAGGTTGATGGATTGCGGATGTGGAACAGGTGAGTAGTGGCAGAACACACTGGGAACCCTGGTGGGCATGACAGGGAAGACAGCACCTGAAACAAAACACAACACAGAACCGAGAGGAGACTAGGGGGACTGGGAAGTGGATGGAATTATGGTGCTATACACCATAATTGTGTTCCTTATGTTCTTCCATGCTCCATGCACCATCTACACCAAGTCAGTGTAAGTTATGGCTATGGTAATAGCTATTTTTTTGTAAGGGAGTGAAATGAGCATGACTCAATGCAAGTTCAGATCACAGCACAAAGAAAGCAAATCAATGCTTTCCTTGCGTCAAACCAGACCTTGAAAGAAATACTATTTTTGCTAGCAGCACTTGATGGATTTCTGTTCCCAGTGATGGTGAGTGAAATAAGGCAGCACTTGACTCCAGTGACGTTGACTAGATTCTCAAAACACAATGATATGCCATTGTTTTTTACCTACAAGCATGTAACTTTAATAGGTCTCCTAGGTTATTTTAGCCCACAGTTCCACACTTTTGTTGTCTGTTGATATACAATCACATAGGTTAACATACATATTTTATTATACTGCTTCACAACATGTTAAGTTTTGAGACATCAGCCAGAAAAAGTGCTTTAGGAAGAGATGAAGTCCCATATCTTCTTCTTCCATTAGGTCTGCAGTGGAGTATATTTATGTATTTCACCATGTTGATTGTGTTGTTTCTTTTTTTCGTCAGGAAGGTTGTGCAAGGTCAGGGAAGGAGTCACGATGACAAAGCAGCAGCCAGCTGGGACAAGGTTGACCCACTGTCGGAACGATCACTAGGAAAAACATCCGGCCACCTGCTGTGAATAATAAGACTTTTCACTTTGGAAAGTTTCCTAAAGACTATTACTTGTACTGTAGTTGACATTATCTGATGAGCATTGCTCATTATTTTTAAATATATATATGGTTACATCCTCTAAAGCAGTGGTCCTCAAATCCGGGCCTTAGTTTCCAGAGAACTGCTGGTTTTCTATTCTGCCAGGTAGTTTCCATTCTAGCTGTCTCATCAGGGATTGATTAAGACCTGGGATGTCAGGTGAATGCAACTTCCTGGTAGGAGAGAAAACCAGCAGCACTCTGGACCCCGAGGTCCGGATTTGAGGAACTCTGCTCTAAAGTGTTACTAATTTGTAAGTAAACATAGTAATACCTCAAAATTAATACTAGTTTAAAACATCAGTTATATTCTGCTGTGAGTTCACCATCATGCCAGCAAAGAGCATGACAGGTGAAAAGTGTTTGAACTGGTGGATATGTCATTGGAATGAAACACCTCAAATGTAGACAATGGAGTTACAGCCATGGACATAATTATTTTGCACTTCTGCAGCTAATGTAGTAAAATGGATTTAGCTGCAACTGAGTCTTATGGTAAAATAAGGATTACTTACTGTAGCATCATTCATGGCATCTGTGAGCTGACAACTGGAAGATTTGAACAATGAACACACAACGTGTTTCTCAAGTTGTCATTTCAATCTCTAATAATAATAGAATCCATACTAAACAATTAATTCCATAGAGTATTAAACCGTGTTACTTATCTGAGCAGAAAGCAAGTTTTCTCATCATCCACAAAATTATGAAGGAATAAAAATCAATTTCTAAATAGTATGGTCCAATGTGATAGTAGCCATTGAGAAGAGAACAGTACGTAGACCTAGCTCTTTATCTATCCATCTGCTTCTTCTCTTTGCTTTTTTGTTATTCTGCTATTCAGGCCAAGGCTTAGTGTTAAAAGGCAGTGTGATGTGTCTCCAGCAGCTGAAAAATCTTCCCTTGAAGTTCTCTCCATAATACTCCCTCTGGCACAAACAGACCTCCACCTACGCCTCGCCTGATATTGACGTGCCTGACATTTTGGAATGTTTGACTGATGCTTTATCGCTCCACAGAATTTGTCTGAAGGGATATTGTCTAGATATGCTTATTTTCCACCCTGTCTCTGTGATAGGAAACACTGCGGAAATTTGGACTGTGAGAGAATAAAGCAAATTACACACTGGATGCAACTACAATGTTAAAATCAATACAGGCCTACTGGTTTAATGTCAGGGCGTTTAACTTCCATCTCCAAAGCACATGTGGGCATCCCTTTTATATGTATCTTGTATATCTCTTTTGAAATCTACTTTGGTAGGTTGGATATTGAACTGAAAAGGAACTTTATCATTTTGTATCCTTGTATGGTTCATTCAGCAGTAACATATAGAACACAACTTGTGCTGAGGGTGTAAAAGCACACAGGTTTTGTTGACTGGTTTATACTTAGTGGGCAAGCAAACTGAATTCTTCAGAATCTACCAAAATAGTTGCCTGAGCTGTGAGAGTTGTTACAACTCTCAAATACTGTACTGAGTTTGTGAAGTTTGCCTGTGACATGTTACACTGGAAAATGTAAATGAGTGTATACACAGTAGCAGCAAAAACAATATTGAGAACGGACTTTGCAAAGTTTTTGAGAAATAAGAAATCTTATGCAGCTACACAACAACACATCATGCAAGGTACTTGCAATTTGTCAATGCCGGTACTGCAACCCCATCTTTTTAAAATCAGCATAATGGAGTTTGACATGGGCTTAAAAAACACTAGTATGAATTGATGATCTTTTTTATACTGTTCACTACATTCATTTCTATGTTTTTGTTATAAACGACAATTATATCCTCAGTCCTTCACATTCTTTCTTGAATAAGTCTGAATACAGCAAGACATGTACTATTACAGTCAGCTCTACCAGTTCATTTTCATTTTTGCATTGACTACAAAAGTAATACTCTTGTTGTGTTCCAGGGGAATGTTGAAATGTTGTGAAGCATGATGTGCTCTGGCATTTGGATGACTGACAATGTGCACTGAAGGGTGAAGTTGAGCTGAGGGAATTTACAGCATCATACAACAAGAAAATATTCAGAGTGTGAAAATCACTTCCACTCCTTTGCACCTTTTGCACACACACACACACACACACACACACACACACACACACACACACACGCACACACACACACACACACACACACACACACACACACACACACACACACAATCTAGCAACATTTCTATAAACAGAGGTTGGTAGTTATGGATGAAGTGCTTGGTGGTAGGGTAGGAAGAGATCTTTCTCCATTGATACAATAGATATATTTTATGTGATAAATCATTCTGTCAGAGTAAATGAGAATTCTGATAAGGACGGTTACTGCATCATCATTCCCAGCAATCATTGCTCAGTCATTTCTCTGTCTGCCTGTCAACTTTTTTTTTTCTAGTAATTTGTCTTTTTAAGCTGATCATTATTTCACCAACATTAATTACAGGATTTCTGAGAGCTATCATAGTATAAGACTACCATTTAGTACTGGTTACCTATTTATACATGCTGAATTGAGCAGTAATGTAGAATGCAGAATACTTACTTAAATTAGATATTTCTGCATTTCATTTTCAATAAATTTACAAAAATTCTAAAAACATGTTTACACTTTGTCATTATGTGGTATTTTGTGTAGACTGGTTAATCAATTTAGAATTCAGGCTGCAACACCACAATAATGTCTGAAGGTAATGTATTTTTCATCTTCAAAAAGGAAGTTTTTAAGTGTTGGCTGTAATAACTTGCAACTTCCCAAATGCTAATTGAGCTTTCATAGGTCGTGGGTATAGAATAAATTCTTAAAATGAGTGGTATACCTCTTCACCTCTTGTCTATTTGAAATGAATCTGCACATCAATGGAAGCCAACTGAGTTTTTATTTATTTATTTTAATCTCATTGCTTTTGGCTACTAAACCTCTGATGAACCTCAGGTACTGGGAAAGTGGAAATGATAATAAATGAAAGGGATGAAAGACAGTTGTCAAGTCTAGGACACATGGGATATGGCAGTAGCCAAAAACACATTTCTCCCTCTGTGCCAGCATGCTCATACTGAAGCCTCCACATGACAGAAGTGATGCTGCCAACATCCATATTCGCTACATCGCTGGTTGCCATGATACTCATACATTGACTCATTAATGGGAATATAAACCTGTGTAAGACTAATATATTACCAATATTTTGGAAGGATGTGACATAAGGCTAATAGATATAGCCAGGCACAGATCAGGAGAGAGTGCAAAAGAGGAGATAGAATTACACCCACAGATGTAGGCAGTAGATATTAAGACAGTGACTGTCTTAATGGCTTAGTACGGAGGGGGTTAAAGGGGCATTGTGGGAACAGAGAAGAAGGTAAAAAGTGATATGGTTGGGTGGTAGCCAAGGTTGAGAGTCCAGCTCTCTGATCAATTTTGAACAGGACTTACAGTTTGTACTCATAAAATACTACAATTGACAATTGACCCAAATTGACATTGAAAGATTTTCAAACAAAGGCTTTGCGTTCTCTTTACCATCTGGAGCAAGATCTAATATTGTCATCTTTCATCCTATTGGGCAGCTGCGCCGCAAAAATTACCTGAATGTAGGCACCACCTTAGTGATCTGTGTGACACTCTAAGCTTGCCTATTCCAATGATAGTTTTGTTCTGGGTTCTTTGCCAATCACTGAGATGAAATTGTTAATGTTCACGGTCAGGCAGACAATAAAAGTTGACGCATGTTCGGCAAATGCCAATGTTCTTTTCCCTGACATTTTCAATTAATAGTCTTGTTGTTTTTTCCCTGAACAAATTAAATGAATAATCTTTGACTAACTGCTCTTTCCACTACTACAGCGCACAAGAGTTTAAACAGCCAAAGCATTTGGCTTCTATTACCTTTACAGGCATCTGTCCACCGTGTCAATTCACTCAGCAACACGTTGGCCTTGGACTCATCATGTATACGGAAATGCAGACAATGAACGCAAGAATGAAAAAACCTGTTTACCTTTCTGATAATATATCAGTGCATACCTGATGAATATTTATACCAGCGTCATACATGGTCAATATGTTATGTCCTTATTATATGACATTCAAAGTTATTGCCATATTTTCTTTGTAATGAATTTGGATGCGGAGGTAAGTAAATAGTTACACTTGTGGCAGAGCTCTTTCAGGTGGTGTAAGGTAGAGAAAGAGACAGACTATATTCTTTGGTGCTGCTGTGGATAATTTGCTAAAAGGAGTGACTTGTTAGAAAAATGTTCATAGGCTGAGAACAACAGAGGTTTTGTCAGAGTTTCAAAAGGAGATATTTAGGCTAGTTGTTCCACGGAAGCAATGGGGATTTCAGAAGTCAGAGTTATGTTATGTGTTGAATAGACTAAGCACCAAAGCTTGGGACTGAATGGTCCTTTGTGGAATGTGAAGACAGGCTTGCTTGGTGTTGCCTCATCGTGGACCGGGATCCCAGGGCTTATTGTAATAGACTCACCTGTGTTGTGTCATGTGAGCTGCATTCCGCAAAAAGCAAAATGACACTCTAGAACAAACCACACAGTTCCCTGCCATCCAGACGACATCTTCCCTGCAACTCATCTAATCTCTACAGACTAGTATTTGAGGGATGAAGATAAAATTGTGTTTATTTTCATTTATTGTGGTGATGGCTCAAGTAAGCTGTGTAAATCACAGTTACATTTGAAAATGTATATGTTCCACTATTGCAGGGCCATTGAGAGCGATGTGTATGCAGGTTTTCATTCCAACCACCCACTATAGCAGCTGATTTAACAGTATAGTTCCCCCTCTCTAGGTCCTAATCAGTGAAATCATCCATTTTAGTGTTTGGTCGGAATGGAAACCTACATACAAATGACTCTCGATGGCACATGGTTGGAGACCACTGCACTATTACATGGTATTTCTTATCATTTTTTTTGGTTAGCTACTGAGGCATACCTGAGTTTCCTTTGAGCAGTAATCATTATTTACATAATGATAATTTGTTGAGAAAAGCTGCGAATTCATAATTGTGTTGAGTCTAAGAAAAAAAAAGAAACAAATTTATTTAAGAAAATACACATTCAGAATTATTAATTTGAACTAATATCCCATGTTTTGAATTAAGATTTGTTTTGAAGTAGGGGAATCTCACATATTCTACAGTTGATCCTAGGTCCACACTTGTAACCCAAGCATACATTTTATACTTCGGGTTGCCACTGTGATAGGGATGTATCCTGAAGCTCACCTCGCTACACTCTAAAGTGTTCACACTGACCACAGTCTATTACACTACACGACTCACTACAATATGCACCAAAGTGTGCCAAACTTTGCTTCACCTCTCATTCAATTTCATTGAAAACTACGAGAAGGGTGAATAAAAAACATCATTTCAGGAAACGCCCCACAGGAAACGCCAACGTTTCACGTTCAAGTTTGCGATGAGTTCACGTGGTGAAATCTGACCTGGCAGCTAGTTAGCTATTAGCTACTAGCTATGATAATGCTAGCTAGCCATTGCCAGCGTCACAGTTGAACATTTAATTTAAAAGGTGGTATTGTGACCGACATCTCAACCAACATTCCCCCGACCCAAGAAATTATACACAGAAACACAAAGTTCAACATTTTTATTTTTGCTTTGCAAGCATGATGCTACGCCAACTCAGCCGCTAAGTAGATAACAAATAACCACTCTATCACACGTGACATCATATCCTTTTTCTTTGCAAAGAGCAAAAATGAATCGTTGTGTGCATTCTAATGAGAAAAATAAGCCTCCCTGCAGAGTGTAACAGGTAGAACACTGTACTGCAATACTGTACTGTAACATACTGTAACATTACAATAGGAAAGTGAAATTTAATTCAAAATGCATGAAAAACAGCGGTGGTGCCCCATGCAGTGGACGTCTATACTGATAATACATTGCAGACATTTAAGTCTAACATTCGCAGGGTGAATGTAGGCCTGGGCTTCTTTGTGAAAATTAAAAACATTAATTATTAAAGAAGTCTACATGACAGCTTCCTTGTGTTATTCTAAATGTGTCTAGGGTCCAGCATTCGCCTATTTATTCTGAAATTTACCAGGAAAAACAAATATATGTTCTGAACAGGGTCTCTGGTGACTGCACTGCTCATACTATTCTTTGGATGTTTGTGTACTAAGAACATTAAAAAAGTTGGGGTAAGAGATTCCATTAGGATGATAGTATACGCTTAGTGTAATAACCTATGGATCCTCTGAGATTTGTTGAGCTCATTACATTTATTCATGCAATCTCCATACACAATGTAATTGAGTTTCAGCAATGTTCTTATTTCACTGAGGAATACAGGAACCTCCAGTGCTCTATCACTCACCGGGGCCCCATCAGACATACTAAAACATCCTGTTCTCACCAGGTCAGCAACAGACTTTATCTACTGATGTTCTTGTGCAACCTGGAAGAAAAGAGATAGAGGGTGGGTCACACAAACAGCAGCATAAACTGGGTCTCATTTATGAAGCAATAGAGTAGGCAAGGCAAAAATAATTTCATATTGGCAAGCTACCTCTTGATAGTGGGCAGACAAGCAAATAAAATAATAGTAGTTAGGCAAAGGGGTGAAGAGATGTGCCATTGTACAACTTATTTATTCTGTTGTCAGTGATAGAACATGCTGCTTTCTGTAATTTATGGACACCAGAAATCCATGTTTCAGTGACTATTTCTTTCCCACTCACTAAGGTAGCAGATGACTGTGAACAGTGCATCAGAAGCAGGAATGGTAAACAAGCTTCATATGAAGATGACATCCTGGGGGATTACTTTGCAAGCACCTGCTCCCATTTCAACAGCAGCAAAACCAGAACAAAAGATGCAGAGCAAGGGGGAGGAGGATGAGGATAGGGAGGAATGATATGCTCTCCAGGAGTAGAGTGCTGTGTCACTCCACTATGACAGTCAGGGAGGATGTCAGATCTAAAAGTAGCCTGGGAACTGGTGAGTAGGTGCTCAGTTGAGTGGGCGTGTCTTTCAATTGGGTAGGTGTTGCCCTCAATTGACTTGGTGCTGCTCCAAATGGGCAATCACTTCACCACAACCATTTACACTGCCATATAAATTGGTACACGTCCTGGTAGATGGTAGCATTTGTGTGCACAGGCCGAGAGATCCAAGCTGAGATCTAAGCAAGAAGAACAAATGTAGTTTTCCTGGTTGTGCCGGTGGTTTCCCCCTGCTCTGACATAGCCTTGATGGTGTTTGGTGCTGCTGCCGTATTGGTGTGGAACACCTGCTGACCAATTGTGAGACCCTTTGCACAACTGCAAGTTTGCACCGTTGCTCAGCCACTGTTCTTTTAGCTGTTTTCTTAATCTTTATTTTAGTTATTTATTTTATCTAGTTTTTAAGTGTTTTTAGTTGCTAACTGCCAGTGTGAACTACAGCTAAAGCTTTCCTTGACTATTACAGGACTTGAGTGTTTGTTGCATGGTGTGTTTTCCGTTAATGTTTTGACAGAAATATGCATGTAATGACTGATACCTGAGATTGGTTTGAATTTACCTTTTTTATATAGCTGATTGAAGCTGTGTGATTTCCACTTGGGAGTGTGGTCGCTTGATACTATGCCCTGTCTTTTTATCGCCTTGGAAAATGCTTTTACTGGTGCATTGTAATAAAAACAATATTGCCTTTCCAAACAAAAATGAATTGTGAGTTTATCAGTTGAAATCAGAGTACTCTTATTGAAATAACAGAAACAAGAGTCTCCTAACCATTTGGCCCATAGATGGAACAAAATGAGACTAGCAAATGAAAAACACACACCACAATGAAATGTAATGGTAGAATTGTGTTTTAATGCCCATTCCAGTGACTGAAACAAACAAAGCAAACAAGGCACTGAGAAAGTAACCTACATGTCTCAGTTTTTAGTCTTTGTCATATTGCATGATGCTGTTTTATGTGCATTGAAAACTGTATTGGTCTGACAATGCTAGTTTTAGTTTTGTGACAACTGGGGGCATGAAATCAGGTAATTAAGCAACAATAACATTCCTCTCTGTGCTTAAAGACGAGAGGCTCCGGCTAGCCATGACTGTTTATTACAGGCTGGTGATGAAGGCTCAGAAGGCAGATGAGGACTTTTCTGTTCACTCAGTTGGCTTTTAAATGTTCTTTTTTCCAGCAAGATTTAATCTGTGGCAGCTGAAATCAGATTTTCTGTTAGCATGAAAAACAAAGTGATTCTCGCCAAGCAGAGGGGTTTAATAGTTGCTCATTATTAGGCTTGACAGCACTCCTGGGGCTGGAGATTAAAAGTTGACGTGTGCATTACTGTAATTCTGCTTTTGATCTCTTCATGTGGTCTTCAGAACATGAGATAAATTACACTACTCCACCACTCTACCACACTTCATGTGCAGAAGTGCCTGTGGACCGGTGGATTACAAACTAAAGCAGTAGGCAGTTGGTTTTGTGTGTGTGTGTGTGTGTGTGTGAGTGTGTGTTTGTGTGCTGAATGTACAGAGCAATGGGTATGAGTATACATATATTTGTATCTTTGCACATGTGTGTACTGCCTTTCAAAGGGGAACACATAAAAACAAGGCAACAATGCAAAACAACATGCCTCTGATGTAGTAGTTCCTTAGGCAAAAATAGGAGTACCAGTGCTTCCCATTGGAAATTCAGTAAAATTTAAACAAAATCCGAATCCTGTTGGCTCCACACCTCCACCCTTCTCAGGGGCAGGGCTGTTTTGAAATGGGAGTGCACAAAAACGTTAGCCAGTAAGCTTACAAACTCTGATTTCCAAAAGCTGAGGTAACTATGGCTGCAGAGAGGAATGCCACTGTTGAAAATGTAATGGAGATTTTCAACCACATTTTATCAGAGCCCACACTTCAGCCATACTTGTATGAACCACAATACACTCCTCCAGAAATTGTGCAAAGGAGGCAAGAATAACCTGCTGCCATGAGTGAAGCATCTATCACAGGGGAAGGCATTGCTGGGACAGATGGAGGGGATGGAGAAGCACCAGCCAACAGTGAATGGTGGTGCATCTGTGGATGTATGCTGCAACGAATGGGACCATGCACAAGATTTGCTTGAATCCATGACACTGGAGAATAGGGATCATCGTGTGTTACTGGATGATTAAAGTTTTGATCCATACATTGACAGCAGCATCTTAGAAATGTTTCTCTGATAAACTGGTGAAAGGAAAGACACCAGCTGGACTGAGTGGGCAATTGACTAACAAGTAAGTCCCTTCAACAGGCTAAACTATGTTATACAACATAAACATTGGCCATAATAAGCTGTTACACATTACCTGGCCTATGGGCTGTGCATGCCTGTATAATTGTATGCACTTTGCTATGCTTGGTGTAACACAATCACATTTTTGTCGCAATAATGCTTTAGGTAATGTTATCCTGTAAAGCTAATCTGTTTTGTCATCCGTTTTGTGAACTACCCTTGGGTTGTGATCTGGTCATACAACTGGGCACCAAGTATGGGACAGGTGTATTTGGTTCCTTTCTCTCTAGTCCAGCTAAATTGGCAAGTTTAGCTGGACAAGCAAGCTGATTTTCACCTGCCTCTTTTAGGTGGGAATCAGCCACACCCTGACATAATGGCATTGGTCTAGGGGAGTGTGAAGTGCTCAGTGTAGTACAAACATCTCATAATATCTGTCAGTGATAAGAGAAGAAAATAAATTATACACCTATAATATTAAACCGACATCCATCTCTCTATTGAGCTCTGCTCAAAGGATTCACATACTCGCAGACTTTTAATATGGCAGATAATACACTCACAAGATGTCATTGGTGCAGTCATACAACAATACAATTAACACTATAAGCCCCTGGAGTGGCGCAAACCAGAGTACGCAGTTTCCATCTCTCTGGTTGAAGTTGTGCTCATTAGTGAAATCCACTGGTGTAGTGTTTGGTTGGACTAAAAACCTACATACTCCTTTATGGTACTTTGATGGATGATTGGAGACCACTACTCTGTTCTAGACCACTGTTCTCTACTACTTGTCTTGTTTTGCAATTAAAGGTTTAACCCAGGCATGTAATAATAGTGATAACCATGACACACATTGGCAAAGATCAAAAAGACACACCAACGAACTGACTTATATGTCACATAATGTCATGATATGTATAATCCTGCCAAACAAGAAAACAAATGCAAAGCGCTGCAGGACAAGGACAGAATTATTTGTTTGCAGAAAGCACTGTGTGACTGCAAGGTGTGACTTGCTCATTTGCTGCAAAGACTGAAGTCAGTTCTGCCTCATCTTGATCTGAGATGACGGACGGTGTTTATTGAGCATCAGGATGCAATTGGTTGGCTTATCTTGTTTAAGCCGTGCTTCAAAAGGAATGGCAAATGGCTGTGCAGATAAGCAGCAGGGAAATGTTGAGATTTTGATCCCAAGTTTGCCAAGCTAGTGGCAGAAGTAAAGATCAGTTCATTAAAAGATGTAGTTTTTGTCTTAGAGCCAGGAAAGATTCAGTTAGATTAAAAAAAATATCTATTATTTGGACATAACCATAACCAAAGATAAATGCTGATTGTTTTGTTTTGGTGGCGGATACAATATTACCAGAGGTAGAAAGTATTTAATAACAACTAGGTTCTGTACTTAAGTAGATTTGTTGGACAACACTACTGTTTTTGAAATCTGTTCTTTAATTTCTATTTGAATCATTTTGTAAGTATTTACTTTCTCAGTTTTACCTGATAGAGTACATATACAAGCTGTGAATAAAATGAGGTATTTCAATTACAGTAAAACACAGCTATTCTGGCCTCTCCCTAACATAATTTCCAGCTCTCTCTTGCTGATCAGGGTTTAGAATGCATTCTCTTTTCTACCTGACATACCGTTGGCATACAGACTCCAGAGAATCGTAAGTTAAAGAGTGATAATTGCAATATAACAGTTGGCTTACCTTGAAATCTGGATGTGGCAGGTTTGATTCATGGAAGGTCAAACAGCTGCTGTGCTGCTGACCAGCAAGGCTACCAGAGGATTGTGTTGTAAGTGTAAGATGCAGTCGTTGGCAAAAATGCAAAGGTCGAATCAACAGGTGCAGCTTTTTCAGCAGTTAAAAGCTGAAAGTTTTGCATTGTAAAAATGTTGATGCATTTGATGCATTATTCATGACACACATAGAACAAAAATGCCTCTGTTTTTATATGTCGGTTCTCCTACCTCTCACCCTTACCTTTCTTTGAATGATAGGGTAGAAGATTTTAATGCTGGAAAGTCGAAAGGGCTCCAACTGGTTGATTATCACGTCCACACTTTCATTCATTCATGCCATTGAGAAATGATGCCCTCTGCAAAGCAGTGCCAAAGCAAACCTTGCTTTATACATCTTCCTACATGACAAACACACTATTGTGACATTGACCTGGAGGCTAAGCCAGGCCCTGTCCTCTGCTTTAACCTCCCTTCCCCAAGGGGATATGACAGAATCAGCAACCAGAGTCTCAAACGCAAACACAGGAGAGGGCAGCAGGGCACCTATGCACTCCCACAGTTGTCTTGTAGCTTGAGTATGTAACCTCTTTAGGGTAGAACTCCTTTAAAGGTTTACACAATACACAAAGGGAACTTCATACATGCCCTCCTCATTTTCACCAAAAGCCTTCACAAGGGCGAGCAAGGGCGGATTTCAGTTGTGTTGTAACTGCTATTATACAGCAGTAGTGCCTGTGCCTGCCTCTCTCTCTCTCTCTCTCTCTCTCTCTCTCTCTCTCTCTCTCTCTCTCTCTGTATTGTAAATAAATGGGACATGCTGGTGGCAAGGGCCCGATTTCCCACTGGCTTTGTGGTTGTTT
>OOFE01041430.1:0-15018 GCA_900323365.1 Monocentris japonica | reverse complement strand
CCTCGATGCGACTGGTTGCCCCGTCGCTCAGAGGCCCCTGCGGCCGATCTACACGGTCACGACTCTTCTCTGTCCTGGCCCCACAGTGGTGGAATGAACTGCCCACTGATGTCAGGACAGCAAAATCTCTGCCCATCTTTCGCCGCAGGCTGAAAACCCACCTCTAAACACTACCCTGACCCTTCCTCTTAGCACCTGCTTATTTGTTTCACTTGTCTTAGCATTTGCTTATATGCTTCACTTATTTGTCTTAGCTCTTTATTTTGCTTCACTTATTTGTCATTTGTTTAAATAAAAAGTAGGTAGCGAACTTATTGCACTTTTACCTTAGCACTGGTTATGCTCTTAGATGCTTGTTTAGGAAGGAAATGCACTCATAATTTCTGGTGACTAGTAGTTTTTTGCCTACCTATGTTGAATGCACTTATTGTAAGTCGCTTTGGATAAAAGCGTCTACTAAATGCCTGTAATGTAATGTAATGTAATGTAATCTTAATTTTGCCCATGTAGTCTTGGTAAATTCATTGTAAGACCTTCATTGGAAGATAATTGTCCATTCCTGAATTAACAGAACATTACTAACCTGTGCGCCAACTTGGTCAGTGGACCAATGAACTAATGTAATTATCTGTCATACTTGTAAATATGAAAAAAAATATATATCAGTGAAGAAAGCAGAGTCAGCACCACTATTTAAGACAATTAAAATACATAATGGAAACAAAACAAAACATTCAAATCAATCGCAATATTAAAGGAAAAAATAAAATAGTGGTAATGTGGAGTTCGGATAAAATATATTTCGAGCTTCATTTTGAACGTTCCCTGGGGAGTCCTACGGTGGCCCCAGAGCAGTAATCTATCTCCTTTTCTCCTAAGGATCCAGTACAAATAATTTTAAATTAATGTTTTAACAGTGGTCCAGCAGCTTCTATAACGAGACCCATGGAAGGGGTTTTCCTTATGCCATGTGTTTCAGATACAGCACACATAGGGTGTCTACATATTTACAGTATATGGCCCTAAGACACACAGCTCAGCTACCATAGCCAGATCTCCCAGAAAAGAACTGACAGCAATCTGCCTTTGATATATGTGGTTGTCACTGTCCTAATGAGCGGATTCTGCTTGGTGATGTCCAACATAGAGCCTGGAGGAGGGGATGGACTTATCGCTCAGCCTCTTGGGTTAATATTCTCACTCTCCTTACCCCCGTGCACTCCTCCAAGCTGCTCCACATTCACTTACATGCCTCTCACCGGATTCTGTCTCATTTTAAAAGGATTTGGAAGTCACACCACCTCAAGCCTCAAGGACTGGACTTAAGATGAAGCCAAATTCTAAGCATATTGTTGCAACAAATGTTATGTAAAGATAATGAAGCCAAACCTGGGCCATGTACTGGGCCTCTAATTATTTCATGTCTTGAATGGACCTAGTTCAATTTAGTAAGTTAGTTTTGTGGGTGAATAGAATCACATGAAATGATGCAGTTTGTAGATTGTTGAATTAAAGCAGCATAGATCAAGGATGAAAACAAAACAAACAAGGTTGTTCTGTGCCCTTACAAAAAATTCCTGCAATACTCTGAATTATTGTTGTGGTATTCCTATGGTACTTCATTTAGGTATCACAAGACAGCCACATTCTGTGGTAATATACCTAAAGTCCGATGGCAATGTACGGCAATGTACTGGAGACAGTACCAAATGTGTTGTGGTAATATACGAAAGGCCTTATTGTACATTACCACAGAATTTGGTAACTATCAAAACTCAAGAGTACCACAACCTAAGTATCACAGGAACACAATGATTACCACAGGAATCCTATGGCTATACTACAGTTCATGTGGTACTAGTACAGGAACATGTGGTACTGTTTTTTGGAAGGGTAGATATCATCAGGCCAAGTACAAATTACTTTACCTTACACGTCTGATTACTTTTCCAATACTCCCCCAAAATTGATGATTGCATCCACTCTTTTTTCGGGACACCTCAAAGATCTTTCCAGTATGAATGATCAGGGAAACCAAATAGCCGTAATACCAAATTATGTGGTAATGTATGATAAGGCCTTTGGTCATCACTGAAATTGAAATTACGGTAGGCGTTACTGGGAAAAAGTATACAAGTGACTGTAACGCGTTACCACCTAACACTGATTGCCACAGAGGCACAGGTGTGCGGCTGATTGTGGAGGCAGCAGTAATTGGGTGGCATCAGGGCTGTTTTCCAATGTAAACCCGCGTCCTTTCTTATTGTTTACTTTGATTGCCTTTCAAAATATTTTGTTTTCACTCTCGCACCATACAAATGCCGCTGTGAAAGGAAAATGTACGCAGCACTCAATTTATCAACTTTTAAGGACTCAAACCTGTCGAGCGCGGACACTCAAAGACTCCTGGAACTCACTCACCGGCCCATCAAAGTGAGCATCATAACCGTTTTGGGCGTTTTGATCACTTTGGGGAATATTGCGGTGCTCCTGGTTATTGCTTCCGCCGTGGCTGGCTGGTCAAGAAACTCCCGGTACTTTCTCCTCTCGCTCACCGGCGCAGACTCGGCGTTTGGACTAGTTATGATGCCCTTGAATCTGTGGGTGAGTCTGGTGAAGGACTACAGTGACGGCCCGGATGCCCTGTGTCATGTTGTGGCCTTTTGCAACGCCACCATCTACTCCACTTGCATGTACACATTGGCCACAATAAGCATTGAAAGGTATATTGCGGTGTTTTACCCGCTGAAATACTCGTCTCTGATGACAAGAAAAAGGACACTACTCTTGATCGCATTCGCTTGGTGCTTCCCTCCATTTCTACTGTTCCCAATATCGTTCCCAGACGGCATTATAGAGGTTCACTTTTCTACAGCGTCTCTGGTCTGCAATCCATCATATTCTACAAACGTTGCATACTCTCTGACTTTGACGTGTTTTATATTTTTCCCTTGCTCTATCGTCATGACTTGCGCAAATCTGAGACTGTGGTGCGCTGCCAAGAGGCAGCGGATGAAATTACGCAAATATTACCGTGGTCGTTGCAGCAGACCTGACATAGCCTCCAGAGTGCTGGTACCCGTCATGACTGTATACTACACGTGTTGGACACCCTTCATGGCAGCTATGATCTACAATGGTAAGCCTTTATCTGGGACACTTTTTCAATGGGGAGAGATTAACAAATGAAAGGGTGCCATAGAACTTTAATAACTATACTATAATATTGATAACCTGTGTCCAAACAAAGATGAATGCCACTTTTGTAACAGTATTGAACATCCTGGTCAACCCACTAAGCTAATTTACTAACATTGCTCAGGTAGATGTCCTGCTCCTCCTTCATCAGTGTAACCAGTACAGAATCATCTGAACATTGGATAATAGATCAATAGGTCACATTGGTGACACAGTCATGGGTGTAAAGTGTTAGCAGCTTACATATCCCTCCGGATGCCATAGCTGTTGGCCATAAGGGAACATGTGTTCTCTATTGATGAGGATTGAGCAATACCAGTGAATGAGGTATGGCTTAATTTCTAATTTAAAATGCTAAATATTGCTCCTTGGTAGATTAATTGCAACCATTCTTTCTGTCCTGCACCATAAAAGATCCAAGCTTTTTTGGATGTGCATGTTCTACTTTTTCTGTTAATTTCCAACTTCTGCATTCTATTGATCAGTATATCCAGCTGGATAGTGTCAAATGCTGAGAAGTCTATAAAAACCACTGAAGCATAAGTTTCTTTGGTGCTCCTTGTACCCCTGCTTGTGCACAAACTGGTAGCGATGTTGTTGATACATGTGCCCTAGTATCTCCACGTTGTCTGCCCCACAGCAATCTCAGGTAGCAGTGTACCAGAGTGGTTGGAGTTTGTGGTGGTATGGCTGCCAACCTCCAATGGTTTCCTCAACTGCATCTTCTACTTCTGGATTAACCACAGCTTCCGTAGGAAATTCCATCTCGTCTTCCAGAGGCTGTTTGAGGCCCTCTGCCCTGGATTGGCCAAGGCCCTTGGGTGCTGCACCAATCCACAGACACAGTTTGTGTCAGGAATCTTGGATAATAACAACAGTCTCCATGAGCGTTCTTCCAGTGTGTCTTCCACCTGCACCTTGTTGACCCTGGCTGAGGACCTCCACATCTGAGGAGCACCACAGGCATGGTAAAGGACATGGTCAAGGACTTGTATTGTCCTCCATACTTCTGGCTGGGCTGGTTAACTGAGGCCAAGTCATTGGCATATCCATGTGTAAGGCATCAAGAGAAACAAATTGATGAACAGGTCACTTAGTTGCAATGCGAATGGGTTGATACTGAGACATCACAGTGCTGTCAGGCTATGACATCTTTGAAATAACCACTATTTATTCTCCATCATTATAATTTGAGTTATTTGGATTGTTGTAAGTTTCTTTGTTTCTGTTTTATTTTTAACAATTTTCATTCTCAACAATAGCGTTCTGTTGTGTAGGATGCATGTACAATTTATTACTTATGGATTTCTTTTGTTTTACTCATGCACAGGATTGTCAGGATTCCATGCACTGTCAAAGACAGTCTCTTAAATCACATTTTAGTTATTTTATAGTTAGCCATCCATCAATATTAACATAGCCTATGCCCTACACAGTTTTCAATTATTTGTTTGTAGCTACTTAATCAAAATTTTATATGCCGTCATGTGTTGCATATTGACGTTTGTTGCTTAGGTCAGCATATTTCACTTCAAACATTTGATAGTAGTCATATGAGACACTGAACTAATGTCACAAGCACTTTGAAAGGCTGAGACCATCTACAATTTCTTCAATTTGAACTCTGTAATTCAAAGACCTTGACATATGACAGCAGGGTGAAGTTAACCTTTAAGTCACAGCATTTCAGTGTATGTGAGAAAAAAAGTAATTAAGCAACTACAGTGTAGAAAGGTCACCCCATTTCTGCCTGTGAGAGATAACTTGTCTATGTTTGGGTAACTTCTGAGGCTGGGTTTTTTATTTTGAGATATTAAGCCTGTAATCTATCTCTCTGTCTCTATTATAATAGGGCATCAATCTGGCAGTGTTCATATTATCATTCACTGGCTAGAGTTTACTGCCATGGTGAAGGTTGATAACCAGGCTTTCTATAACACTTTTTTTTTTTTCATTTTCCAGAACAGAGAACTGAAATTCAAAACTTGCCAAGGGTTTTATTCAACTTATTTTAGCCCTCAGGATGCTGTTCGGTTGCACCATCATTAAAGTTTGGGCATTGGCAAATGCCCTCTACGACTTATAGTAATTATAAAAATGTGTTGAGCACATGAAAATATGCCACTTTTACTAAATTATGTGAGAAAATTAGAATTATGTGAGAAAATTATTTACTTTTGTAAATGTCTGATTGTACATAAATAACACTATTCTGTTTAGAAAAATGTTACCAAAAAAATCAAGAAATTGCTTTTGAGTGTATTGGTTTATGAATGATCTGTGAAATAAAGCATTATGCCTTTGACTTGCATCTTCATTTAGTCTCAGAGTTGGGTATTTACAGAATTATGTTGAAGCAAAACGGGCTTTATTATGCTACAATGTATGAGAATTGAAATGAATTTGCTCCTCTTATTTAGTCAATTGAAACATATGTATATGTCACTAATTTTGTAGAATGTGTGTAAATATCCTGAACCAATTTCATCTTGTAGATATTATGCATGAAAAAGTTTGCCCTGGCTTAGTATTGACTATGGAAGAATTTGTATATTGTGGTTTGTCCTCAACCTGTCACATTTGTCTGCTGTACCACTGCACACAGTACCACTGCACACAGTACCACTAAGGAACAATTGCACAAACATTCTGCTGAGGAGCCCTGAGTACTGTGCAGAGACACCACAAGCAAACAATGCCTGCCCACTTCAACTTCCTCTTTGATAATTCTTTAGACAGGCTTTGCTGTAGCGTGGGCCTGTCAACGCCATGGTGGAGAGCAATGCATCTTAGTGATAGGACCCAGGGCTTCATAAAGATGTTTAGTTCTCTGACAGTACGTTACTTCATGAGCTGCTGCCTTGTCAGACAGAACACAATGTGGTTGGATCTTGGTGATTTTATGGAACAACACGACTGCTCTGGTATGCTGTAGTTTTTATCTCCACAACCTGGTGCCAGAGGATCTGTGGAATTCATAATTCCACAAGACTATTCTGACACAAGGAAAGTCTCATAAATTAGGAAGCAGGAAGATCATTCAGCAATGAGTCAGGAGTGCTGGTATATGGAATGTGACGATTAACTACAACATACTGATGAATCATTTTAACTGGATTGTGCTTATTACTACCTACCAGTAATGTTAGAGAGCAGGTTGTACCTGGAGTTCTCGAAAATAATGAGAGGAGATGAGAGCATAATGCTTGGCCAGTGCACCCTGGATGGGTGATTGCGTGCCTAATGTTCCCTACAAAATCAGTTAGGTCTATTTTCTGCATGTTAAGACCAACCAGTTATGTTTGTGGACTGAACATACATGAGTAGTTCCAAGGAGCTACAATTTTTTCTAAGAATGCAGTCAGAAAGAAAATATTTAGTGGTTATGCTTGCAAACACCTGCTTAATACATGTATAGCTATGACAATAAACAGCAATCCAATGTTGACATGAGGCAGATTTGATTAGAATTAAGTGTTCACCCAGGATTCAACAATGTTGAATTGCTCAAGTAGAAATTGATATGACAGCAACTTTACTTATTATAGTAGCTTTTCAAGTGACATTAGATGTGCCAAAGCTGATAGGATATTTTATTAATACACCATTGATAGATGGTGTAGAAACATGACATCACTTGGACTTGGCTTGAGACCTGAGTTTGATCTGTGAATCAGGCAAAATTCACCTTATTTGTAAACACTCATTATTCACCTTAAAGTCATACTTCTTTTTGCTCCAACTGGATTTAATCCTTTTATGGATTGCAATCCTTCAGAAGTTAACAAGATGGGAGTGTTCTTGGTGTGAGTGGGAGTGGTTTAATGAACCATTTATGCAGTTGTTTAAGCTCCTATCCTCTGAAGATACCCTCTATGGACAACAAATTTGACATTGGTTCTGTAACCATACTGTATGTTGATTCAACTTTCTTAAACTTGTTTATTGATTACTTAGTATATCACTGGGCCTGTGAACACATGGAGATTTATCTCAACATTCTCAAAACAAAATATTTGTGAATATGTAGTCTATTAATAGGTGACCTTTTCAGCTAACTGAAGACAGTTTTTACTCCTGGAGCATCCATAAGTGTTTTTCCAGGCGGTTGAGGTTTCAACTGAGCCAGTCTCCCAGGACACTGGAGTGTAGTGCATTAGCAACCACAGTTCTCCTTGAGGATGGCTGCTGATATAACTGACAGGCGATCCAGTCATGGGGAATGATGTGTAACTGAGGGCTTCATACACTCCCACAGACACAGTATGGAGGCCTGACTCTGTCTCTCTCATAAGAACACAGCAGTCTGTCTGGTCACAATAGTTGCCACAACATCCTAGCTGACATGGAGGCAAAATTGCTGGTGATTCATTGCTCCTTGGGTCAAAACTGAGGTACTTTCTACCGCTCTCTTGGAGCTCAGATACAATGAAATTTGAATACAATGCTTTGAAACCTAAGAGAGAAGGCTGTCAAATTACAAATAACGTAAATCTGTCATCTAATTACGCAAAACCAGTGTAAACCAGATGTGTTGAGGCATTCTTAATGTATGTACTCTTCCAGGAAAACACTGGAAAACAGTGTCCAGGTGTTTGTGAGCACCAGCCCCATATCAGTGTTGTCAGTATGTTATCTCTGGGCTTTATGGTGATTTCAGTCCACGTTCTTTATCGATATAAACACAAACTGTTTGCAGCTTGTCGTTTTTGATCACTGCATAATGTCTTCTCCACTATGTGTAGCAGCCATGTGTTTATTATGTTTACTGATGTGCCATGCCCATGAAACCCTGGAGGCACACAGTGCTAAATTCTGTAATGATTTTATTAGAGTGGGTGCATAAATCACATGAGCCATGTGGATATTCTTTCATCAGTGTTTCTGTTTAATGGCTAAAACAAACAATTGACATAAAATCTGCTTGAGGTTGTAGTGCCATCTTGTGTTCAAATAAAAAGGATGGCATGAGAGGAGACCTTTTGAAGGCCAACAAATTCTTCAGCATTTTTGACAAATAAAAGAAACTCTGGTGTCACGTTGTAATGTATTGGTGCATTTAGCAACATGATATGATTTCAAGTTTCAGGGTGAATTTCTATAATTGTAATTGTTACATTATAGCTCATTTGGGAACTGCATGGCAACAAAGCTATAATTACACAGGTGGAAGTTGGACAGAAGCTAGATACTAATGTACATTTGGGAAATCCAATACAACTGGTGATTAAGAGTCCTGCCCAATTAACTGAGCCTTAACTGTCATTTTGTCATTTTGAAACAAATGTATATCTCAAATATTATTGAGGGGGCATCATATTCTGAATGTGTCACGCGTGATTAATAAGGATGAATCAATAAGGGTGTTGATTTGTGCCGTCTGTGGTTTAGTGGGCATAGGCACTGCCTTCTGTGAGGGCTCTTGTTGAGGTTGTGGGTGGAAAGGCTTTAATTTCAATCACAGCTACCTGCTCCTCTCTGCAGGAAAGTGCCTGAAGGGAGCAAGCATATGCAGGACTCAAGTATAATTCACTCTGTGCTCGTATTGCACTATGAAATGGTTGCCTAAGAAAAACAAATCAGAATATAAGTGGGTAATCACATCAACTGTGTAAATGCAGTTGTTTTAACATTAAATCATAATGATGAAAATATTCAGCAAAAGTAAATCTCATCAGGAAAGTTTTGCTGTAAGACACTCCCTATAACGTAAAAGAGCAGACTGGTTATCTTCTCACCCGTTTTCCATATTTATCACATTTTAATCAGAAGATATATTTCATGTTTTGGACCCAAGCTGATACCCTTTCTTTTCAGCCAGAGCAAACATACTAACAAGCAATATATCAGCTAGCATGCTACAAACAATCCAACATATCAACATGCTACAGTGAACTTAGTGCCTCAGTCAGTATGCTTTCTTCTAGGCCACAGCCAACCAGTGATCTAAAGTTACTTGATATTTTCTTTATTCAGCAAGTTTGCTCTAGACAAGAAAAGGTTAGACTGTGCCTTTGTTCAGTGGTAGTGGGTAGTTATGGCCAGAGCTACTGCAAAAGCCAATGGACTTCTCATACACAGAAATGTGATGTGTACAGATTTTATTTAGTTCACTTTTTGGTGGTGGAGGCTTTTCAACATTGGAAACTTTTGACAAAATACACTTGTCACTCAGGCCTTCATATATTAGCGAGGTATTTGGGGCATTGAAGGTGATAACCCTTTGGTGCATTCTTCAGAAAGTACACAATTACAGTTTGTGTTAGTTGCTTTACCAGCAGAGGTCAGGGCATGAGAAGGCACCTTAGGCTATTTATGCAGTCAATAATGTTAAATTCACAAGTCAGACTACCAACACTTTGTTCTTAAAAGGTTAATTTTATTGAAAGAAAATTCTGTTGACAGAAAATGGCAGTTGAAATGCAATGAGATGGAAATTATTTAATCAAAAACATCCTAAAAAGTCAACATACCAAATTCTGACATCAATCGGTAAGTAATAATGTACTCAAAGCATGTAAAAACAGCAGCATGTTACTATATTCTTTGAGAACTTATCAAATATTGAGCCTGACTATAGAACTATAAGCTTGATTCTTAAGTGAATACAAGGGAGAAAAGAGTTTCAAATCATTTTGGTCTGTAGTTGGAAGAACATAAGAAAATGGTAAATTTTCTCTCATTAAATTCAGTAATTTAAGGGCAGTTTGGAAATGCTGTGCAAAGGTGAGTTGTACTAAAAACACATTCAATGATGCTAACATATGATTAGATGTAAATAGTGTGGTTGAAAGAATATGTGAGGAATTGAAATATCCACATGCGGTGACAACCTCTATATAGACAGATACCGGTCTATGGCTCTACTGACAACTGGAAGGCATTGTTGTTGACTAACATTAGCTAAAGAAGAAACACACCTCAGATGCAATACAATTTTTAAAAAAACCCAGCAACAGTGTTGTCAGTACCATTCATCCTAAACATAAGATTAATCAGACTGCATAACAATGAATCAAAGTTGTGAAAAAACAGAATAAGGTCTAACAAATGTCATAGCGCACAACAATACAACTTACAGGCAGAATTATCAAATAAATTCCTCCTTCAAGGGTATGCATTCAGAAATCATTCACTCTCAACTATTACATGAGGTACCAATTCAATCCTTTTTAATTGCAATATGTGCATAGTATGAGACAGATGTTCTGTTAACAATAAAAATGTAGTTGTTTAATTATATATTACATCAATTTAGATTGATCTCATGATCTGGTATTTTTAACACATGCCAGAGAAATAAGTATTTGATTCCTATTAATGTAACTGTAGAAAAAAGGCAGAAGTTAGAACTCACTTTACCATAAATAATCACTGACACAAGACAATCCATCAATAACTTCAAAAAGAAAGATTTGAATCTACAACCAAGTGATACATGAATCAACCACTGCCAGAACTGTGCTATAATGCTACTTACCTGTTCCTTATTAAAGGAACAGGTAAGTAGCATTATTTTGGGCAGTCAAGAC
Organism: Monocentris japonica; assembly: GCA_900323365.1. Taxonomy (NCBI): domain Eukaryota; kingdom Metazoa; phylum Chordata; class Actinopteri; order Trachichthyiformes; family Monocentridae; genus Monocentris; species Monocentris japonica. The sequence continues at coordinate 4,288 of OOFE01041430.1, read as the reverse complement.
AAAATAAGACATTTCTTACCCTCAATTAAAACTACATTGAAATACATAGAAAGTTATAATTCAATAGCTTGTAAAGATAGAATGATTCCTTTTACATATTACCCCCAATTCTATTACCTTTCTCTATGCAACAATCTCCTTCAATAGTTTTGTCTATCTGTGTAGAGTTGGTGTATGACATACTACGCTGTAAACAAAAAAAATTATCTTACTTCCAAGTGTGAAAATAAACAGAGAGAAACCAGATTTTGTCAAACGCATATGAATGAGCAAGTTAAAGACACTATTTCACAAATCATGACACCCCAGGCATAGTGAGAGAAAACAATACAAAGAAACTGAAGGCAGACAATTTAGTGAAAAGTCTCTGCCCAACTGCCCATTTGGTGAGGTCTATGTTGAGGGAGAAAGGGTAAAAGTATTTCATCAATCCTTCCTAGTTGTAAAGGATGCAGACACTCCTTAATTGTGTGCATTCAGTGTGAGGAGGTTTTGGTCAAATATTTCAAGGCCTCCAGATGAAAAGAATGAGATGAGAAGAGAATGCCAGCACTCAAGAGGACTTGTGCTCTAGCATATAGTAGCGATACATGATACCCACTACAGCTGCAGCAATAGCAGGTATCAACCACATGGTCCAAGAGCTATGGAAAAAAAGAAAGTTATTTTTGGGCCAGGATAATTTAAACAACAAGACATGACAATGAGAAAGGCAACAAAGATAATTAAGACATGACTGTGATGACTGACCTGGACTCTTTTGAAGTTGTGATATGTGTATCCTGTGGGCGAGAATGAAAAAGGAACCCAGATTACAAGAGATGTAGCATAATTAGTATGAATTAGACACGATGAAAAAGAATCTGCTGCAACCAAAATAGTTAGCCGAAAAATGAAATTGGAACAAATGTAAGAAATGTTCCAAAGCATTTTCTGCTACAGTAGTGGTGAGGTATATAAACTGAAACATTATGAACATAAAATGGAGCTTACCTTTGCAGGCTCCTTTTTTCTGTCATCCTATGAAGGAAATCAAAAGAAAATCAAATGAATTAGCCTTACTATCTTCATATTATGTTAAACAAAATTCCACATTCATAAACAAGCACACAAAAAAAGACAGTAACCTCATCAATTACTCCACGATCAATCAAAACTCAAAAATGTATTACATTAATTACCAACTTGATGTGATCATAATTGGTGACCTACTTCTGAGTAACGCAACAGGCCAGGAGTATACTGTATCAATCATTTTTAAAGTGTTCAGCCCCCTGGACTTTTTTCCATATTTTGTGGTAGTACAGCCTGAATTCAAAATGAACTGCACAAAATCATAATTAAGTGAAAACATGTTTTTAGAATTTTTGCAAATGTATTAAAAATTAAACGCGTTCAAATTTGGATTTTCTCTAATTCTTCTTTGCAGATTTGTTCAAGCTGGTCAAGTTGAATGTGGAGCCTCTGAAGAGCTATCTTCAAGTCATTTCAGATTTTTCAGGATTCTTGTCTGGGCTTTGGCTGGGCCACTGGGCACTTTCAGTCTTGTTCTGAAGCCATTTTAGTGTTGATGTATCTGTATGCTTCAGGTCACAGTCCTATTGGAACATAAATTGCTGACCCAGTCTAAGGTCTTTGGCACTCTGAAAAAGGTTCTCCTCAAAAATGTGCCTGTATTTGGCTCCATTCATTGTTCCCTCTATCCTTACAAGTCTCCCAGTCCCTGCTGCTGAAGAGCCCCTCCACAGCCTGATGCTGCCACCACCATGCTTCAAAGTAGGGATGGTATTAGATGGGTGATGAGCCGTGCGCAGTTTCGGACAGACATAGCTCTGCATTATGGCTGAAGAGTTCAATTTTTGTTTCACCAGGCCACAGAATCTTTTGCTTGATGCTCCCAGTCTCTCATGTGCCTTTTTATAAATGCCAGGCTTCTGTCATATGCCTTTTTTCCAGGAATGGCTTCTTTCTGACCACTCTCCCATACAGCCCAGTGCTGCACTGACTGCTGTCTTTCTGGCAAGCTCCCCCATCACAGCTAAGGAACTCTGTATTGAACTCTGTAGGAAGAGTCTGGATAGTTCTGTATTTGTTTCTTAATGATTGAGCCTACTGCAGACCTACCACCCTTGGAGAACGTTTTGGAGTATCACCTTGAGGGTGTGTGCATAGTGCAATGATGTGAAATGTAAAAGTCTGGCCAATGCTAATGAAATACTTGTTATACTATGTTATGATACTGAACAGGGCTGAACAATTATCACAAAAATTATAATTGCTGATTAATACCCTTGATATTGTAATTTTTATTAATAGAATTGCAATTAAATACATATTTTATGTTGCCAACTACATATACTGTATTCTGTATGAACAACCAAAACAAATCAAGCAGATAACGGATGTGTAGTCATGCAAACTTGCTGCTTCTCCTGCAAGCCCCAGGCGGACAGTGTGTCTCTCAATCCTTGAGCAATATCCCCAGTATGATCTTGGGGAATGTCTGCTGTTTGCAGGCTTCTGCTTTTCAGCGTAAAATCATCATCAACATAATGAACCGTTAACCGCTCAGATATTGTTCCATAGTTCTACTCTATCACAAATCAGTTGTGTTCACATAGTGGCCCACCTGTTTCAGTTCAATCTCAATTTCTCTCCGACATTTGGAATACAGTGAAGGCAGTGCAGCTTGGGCAACCCCTTAGTTTGTGGGAATTTGGAAAGTGTTTGTACACTGCACCTTGAATGCTACACCCAAGTGTCAGACACCACACCCACTGAAACATGGAATTAGCATATTTATTTATTCAGTTATATAATTCTTATAATTCTGTCCTCCATATACATATAGTAGAAATGCTGTGGTATAAATGCCCTTCAGACTGGTTATGTGCCTCCTCAGGTGATCAGTGTTCGCAATTGCCCCTTGGCAACACTGATTATGACATTAGGAGTCTATTTGTTGTTTCTGACAGAGAAATCATGTCAAGACCCTGCAGACAACAAAGCATTTCAGAAGGGCCTATACCTTGGTCGTAGGGTCTTTCAGGGCTAACAGAGGACTGACATTACCATGTGAAGCTCCCCAATGTAGTATTGCTGAAGCATCTCTCTAGCATCTGTGGAATGGCCCACATCCTCAAAGCTCTCTGTGGCGTCTGCACCTGCTTGCTCGAGCAAAACCTCCTCACCTCCGGGATGCTGAAATCACAGATTGGGATAATATTGGCTAGTTAGTTAGTTAATTACCTGATTAACCTCTTGCTCATCATGGTATATCGATACAGTTCATCTCACTGCTTGGTTGAGTTGACTTTAAATTCAAGCATTACAACAGTTATATTTACTATCCCTACAAAACTATCATGAACATGACACTTCTAGCTAGCCGTAAGTAAACAGTGAGAACCTACACTATATGGCCAAAAGTCAGTGGACACCCCTACTAATTATTGAGTTCAGGTGTTTCAGCCACACCCATTGCTAACAGGTGCATAAAATCCAGCACATATTGAAATATTTAGAATTTAGAATGGGTCGTACAGAGCTCAGTGACTTTAAACGTGGCACTGTCATAGGATGCCACCTTTGCCACAAGTCAGTTCATGAAATTTCTGCCCTATTAGATGTGCCCCGGTCAACTGTAAGTGCTATTATTGTGAAGTGGAAGCACCTAGGAGCAACAACAGCTCAGCCACGAAGTGGTAGACCACGCAATCTCACAGAGCAAGGCCAATGAGTGCTGAAGCGCGTAGCGCGTAAAAATCGCCAATCATCTGTTGCAGCACTCACTACAGAGTTCCAAACTGCCTCTGGAAGCAACATCAGCACAAGGACTGTGTGTCGGGAGCTTCATGAAATGGGTTTCCATGGCCAAGCAGCTGCACGCAAGCCTCACATCACCATGTGCAATGCCAAGCGTTGGCTGGAGTGGTGTAAAGCATGCCGCAACTGGACTCTGGAGCAGTGGAAACGTGTTCTTTGGAATGATGAGTCACGCTTCACTATCTGGCAGTCTGATGGACCAATCTGGGTTTGGCGGATGCCAGGACAACGCTACCTACCAGAATGCATAGTGCCTATTGTGAAGTTTGGTGGAGGAGGGATAATGGTCTGGGGCTGTTTTTCAGGTTTGGGCTTGGCCCCTTAGTTCCAGTGAAGGGTAATCTTAATGCTACAGGATACAAAGACATTTTAGCCAATTGGGCGCTTCCAACTTTGTGGCAACAGTTTGGGGAAGGCCCTTTGCTGTTCCAGCATGACTGTGCCCCTGTGCACAAAGCGAGGT
>OOFE01041427.1:0-20846 GCA_900323365.1 Monocentris japonica | reverse complement strand
CATACACACACACACACACACACACACACACACACACACACACGACAGGGATCCTCAGTGAAGCTGGTCAGTCAGGTGGAGTTTCCCAGGGTGTGTAGGGCCCACTGCCATTTATGTTACGGTTCTAGAGACAGCTCATATATTCTGTGTCTCTATGGCCACAGTTATGATCTCACTTCCAAACTGGCTCACTTGGTATATGACGCTGCTCTGTTACCGGACATAGCACAGCATGTTTCATTCCCAGCCTTCTGATACAGCAGAGTTCCAGTTATGGATGCGAACGACCTGGAGTTTGTATGTTAAGCCATGCATACAATCAGTGTCATGCCTGAGTGTTTGAGTATTTCTGTGACGAATCATGTGTGTAATTAAAATGGAGATCTGAAGGATTAGGCTAATTTCCCAGGGTTATTGCAGCCAAACATGTTGATGGGCTGAGCCACTGAAGCAATGCGGGACAGGCAGCGCATCCCTGGGCTCTGAGCTGGCTCTGATTGTGTGTGTGTGCCAAGTGAGCCAGTTTGGAAGTGAGATCATAACTGTGGCCATAGAGACACAGAATATATGAGCTGTCTCTAGAACCGTAACATGAATGTCAGTGAGCCCTACTGTAGCAGACACACCCTGGGAAACTCCACCTGACTGACCAGCTTCACTGAGGATCCATGTCGTGTGTGTGTGTGTATGCATTTTTGATTGCTTTGCATTACATAACCGAAATACTCTGCTTACAGTGCATTCTTGGATCAATTAAAGGGTGTAGATTATTTGGTGCCAGTGTGTGAAGGTCTCTAAGCTTCCTTATCACAAGGGCAAAAGCCTCTATCTACCCAGCAGTTCAGGTCATTCCAGTTCAGAGTGATCAGCTGACTGGTCCTTTGCCCTCTTTATCTACATCTTCAGTCAGAGGCCACATATTTGATCATGTGGATCATTTCCAATGTCTCTTTTAATTTGGGTCCCGCCCTTTGATCATCTGTGAAATAAGGACAGAATTAGGCAAAACTCCATATGCAGAGTGAGCTTTTATTCCATTCAGCCAGGCCACATGCAAGAGGCTCTGTTGTGTAACAATTTGAGGTCTCTCAAGCATGCCTCCCCTACATACATACATAAAGCTATTAAGATTTCATATCCCAGAACTCTGCTGCTCTCAAGCGTCACTGCTCCAGCGGCCATTCTAATTCTCTGATTCATTTGATCGCCTTGGTTGCCCGTGAAGAGGATTTAAAACTGATTAGGCTTAATGTAAACAACATTTTCCAGGTATTGAGTCATCGATGTCGGCCTACTGACGCAATGCAAAGCGACCTACTTTGAAAGGCTAACTACCGAAAATTGAAAATGGGAGACTTGCCAAATCTCTATTGTTACCGTATTCTCGACACTTGAGAGAAAGTCCCCTAGGCTAGTGTGCGTGTGTGTGCGTGTGTTAAAGGCGACGTCGGACTGGTTTTTCTTGTCCCGTAATGGCTGGCACAGAGACAGAGAGACTGGGGGTTTATCGGACCGTCTCACATTGCTGCCCTGTGGCCTCTTGTTAAACTCCCGGGCTCGATGTCAGGAGTTTCCCTCAGGCATGGACTGCTTTGTCTCAAAAAACCTTTCCCCTGCAAAAAGTAACTGTAATCCAATGATACATTTAGAAAGATACTGTTAAAGTGATATCATAAACTAAAAAACAAACTTTGTTTCAGAAAAATGCTGTACAGATTAAGTTATTATTATTATTAGTCGCAGTAGTAGTAGTAGTGGTGGTGGTACTATTATTAGTAGTAGAAATAGTAGTAATAATAGTAGTGCACAGCAAATTTTCCAGTCTTAATAAGTGTTGATTGGACTTGTATGTGTTGACTTTTACACTCTCGGAGTTAAATTAAGACTGACAGTTTTAGCAGTTTTCTCATTAGTCTTTGAATTTTATTATAGTCTCAGCAGAACAGCGGACCTACACAGCGCACGTGTTTGAAAAACTCCCTGACTGAGGAGCTATTTCTGAACACAGTGTGGATGATTGACGTTTGGCTGTCTGTCTAGCGCTGTTCTGGTCGGGGTTGCGAGCTCAGAGGATGACGTCACCCTAGCGGCGCTTTGGGGAGGGGAGGGCAGGGGGAGGAGCGATACGGAGAGCCGGGTAGACGCAGTTTCAGGTGCGCTTCAACTTTCACAACAAGCCCGGGTAGTGGGAGCGAGTGACCAAAACATCAAGCCTCGGAGCGGGATCATCTTCTAGGACTTTAAAACTGAAGTCGCAGGACAGATGAAAACACACAGCACGCCTTATGTTTGGAGAAAATGCACTGGGAACAGTTTCTCCGTTTGAGGAATGGAAAGGTGAGCGCTGCTTTGCGCACTGTGGGGTTTTCCAGAAGATGTAACTTGCTATCAGTTAAGTCTAGGTTTTGGTAGTTTATCCTTGGTTGCAGGATACAGGGGGGAAAAGTTAGAAAGGCTATGTAGTTTTTGGTTTTCTCCCGGATGCGGTTGCGGTTTCTTTTGTCATCAGTGGTGCCTGTCATCAATTAGTCATGTTGTTGAGCATGCAGGTGAGCACCTCCTGCTTTTTGCTTTTACCAGCTGTGACATGTAAATACTCTAGGCCAGTGGTGTCAATCATGTGCCACGGAGGGCCAAGAGGCTGCAGGTTTTCCTTCCAACCAAACATTACAGCAGCTGATTTCACTGATTAGCTCACCTTCAAGCAGAGAAGAGGACCTAATTAGTGAAATCGCCTGGTGCAGTGATTGGACACCACTGCTCTAGGCTTACATGACAGCTGAAAGATGATGTGTGGCTGGTGGATGCCAGGGTAAAGAGTCATTGTAACTGAGCTTCAGTGAGTCAGTTTCCCTCCTTCTCTGTCCCTGCACTGTGCAGTGCCCCAGGGTGCACTATTCATATTCAGGGGCTTATTTTGTTAGCATGCTAAGTGAAGAAAGGAATATTTTGATCACCTTCCCAGGTCGATTTTACCTACAGCTTTATGGTTTGGGTTGGCTTTTCTAGCTTCCAATTTAGACAGTGTCTTTGTTTGTTTTTTACCTGAATGCTTTTTGACCTATTGACAAAATCAGGTCAGTGTCTGAAAAAGCAACACAGACAGGTATTCTTAATCTGTAAAACAGCTGGAAACACAAATCCAATATCCTGTCAGTCATGTCCTATATTGTCACTCACTAGATGAAACACAATGTAGATTAGCGTGATACAGTTTGAGTGTCTATGCACCTATTTAACCAGAAAAAAAGATCTTTTAGGATAGCTCTGGAGTCACACCTGGATCTACTGAGTTGAGTATCGATTCACTGGAAATGGATTGTTCATCTGCTTTCTTTTCTTTGTTAATCGCTGGGTGTGAAAATGTTATGATCTTGCATCTTTCTCTTCAGAGGAATTGACCGCTAGTGGCTTTGTGAACTAGCTACAGAAACCTACAATGCAGAAGAGAAGCCTAGCTTTTTAGTGTGCGTCAGCAAAATGACTAAGAGCCCTCAATATGAAACTCAGTTTTTCTTCCTTCTTTGCTTCCCCTCTCCAAATTTTCCTCTTTTTATCCCCATCTTCCCCCATCCTCTGATCCCTACCCATTCCATTCTCTTTCTGTTCCTCCTCACCTCAAGATCGATCGGCTGGAGGTGAGTGGGTTGGGCCAGACCCCCCTGGCTGTGTCATGTGGGGCGGACAGTTCATTCCCGGGGGCTGAGGATGGCACTCCGGATCCCCAGCGCACCAAGCAGGCCATCGCCCAGCTGCAGCAGAAAATCCTCAAGCTCACAGAGCAGATCAAGATCGAGCAAACAGCCAGGGATGACAATGTTGCCGAGTACCTCAAGCTGGCCAACAATGCTGACAAGCAGCAAAGCACACGCATCAAGCAGGTAGGAGGAGGAAGCACTGCTGTCTATGCAAGTATTAATTAATGCTATGTAGGTTGCTGATTGGCCCACATGTCTAACAGCCTTTTAAGTCAATGCTTTAATTGGCACATTAACACTGAACCTGTTTGTTCAGCTTTATGTGTGCCTATAGGTAGGGAGGGACCCTAAATATATTGGAGTGGGTTATTGGGAGTATCACCTATGCTAATGAAAACCTGTTCTGCGGCTGTCAGGTTTTTGAGAAGAAGAACCAGAAATCGGCCCAGACCATCCAGCAGTTGCAGAGGAAGCTGGAGCACTACCATCGTAAACTGCTGGAGGTTGAGCACAATGGCATCCCACGCCAGCCCAAGGATGTTCTGCGGGACATGCAGCAGGGTCTGAAGGATGTTGGAGCCAAAGTCACGGGATTCAGTGAGGGTGTGGTGGACAGTGTCAAGGGAGGGTTGTCCAGCTTTTCCCAGGCCACCCACTCTGCAGCTGGAGCCGTCGTCTCCAAACCCCGCGAGATTGCCTCGCTGATCCGCAACAAATTTGGCAGTGCTGACAACATTCCCTCCCTGAAAGACTCTCTGGATGACCCCTCAATTGAAGAAGGAGTGACAGGGGCTGGGGGGCGTTCACTGGGCAGTGCTGGGCATCACCTTCAGTCTAGTCCCAAGTATGGCAGCGAGGACGACTGCTCTAGTGCTACATCAGGCTCGGCGGGGGCCAACAGCACCACAGGGGCACCTGGAGGTCCCCCCAGCTCCAAGGGAAACACCCTGGAGAGGAGCCAGAGCTCCAGCCTGGACATGCTGCTGCAGGAGGTGCAGGACCTGAGGGAGGGCCAAGCAAGGCTGGAGGAAAGCCTGGACGGTTTGAAGAGCCACTATCAGAGAGACTACACTGTTATTATGCAGGCTCTGCAGGAGGAACGCTTCAGGTACAGATCTATTTTAGAGAAAGAAAGACAGAGAGAGAGTGGGGATAAAAAGTGTGTGTGTGTATGAGACAGAGTGCATTAAAAATTGTCATACCTCCCTAAAGTTTATCCAGTAAAGCACAAGAAATCCCCCAAAAGTCAACCAATATGTAATCAAGACCAGTGAAGAACCACTATATCTGGAAGTATACTCCTGAGCAAGCGCTGCCTATTTATATTGCTGTGTTATCTTGTGGCCTATCATTAAGGCTACACTTGTCCTGCGTGTGGGTTGAAGAGCACTTTTTTATCAATGCTAGCATATACTGTAGATAAACTGTAGGAAACCTTGACCTAGCTCTCATCTAAATGAACATGTAAAACAAAGGTATGCTGCAAGTCGCAAAACAATTGTTTTATCGATGCATTATGTAGAACTGCATCGGCAAACTTAGTTTCTACTCATCCATTAAAAACGTTATTACTATGTGTCATTATGTTGCCCTACCATGGTGCTTTTATACTGGACTGGCCTGGGAATGAGCCGCAGCACTGCACGTAAAAGAAAAATAGTTTTGTTGTCTTTAGCCAGCAGTTTACATTTAAACTGAGCGCTCCATGAAGGGAGCAAGTGACTAAGTGAAGTGAATCTAATCTAAAAGTGACAGAAACACCTGCACAAACCACAGGTGTCCATTGACCACAAAGAGCTCCAGATTTATTTTAAGCTGCACACCTCTGGTCTTGTCCTCACAGAGACGTCTCACCCCAGTGTTTGTTTTTGTCTGTATATGTGCAGTTGGCCATTTGCCCGCTGCCCTTTACAAAAACACTCACATTCCTCCTGAATGTCCCGACAAGGGGGTAGAAAGATTGAGAAGGGCAGTAATAGGAGTGGACAAAAGAAAGGGGGAGAGAGAAGCAGCTTAACTAGTGATGAGGCATGAACATTTTTCTCCCTAAAATGTCCATCTGAGACCATGAGTTTCAGTGTTTGTGTTCTACGCTAAAAATAATAGCCAGCAGAATGACCTCTGAGGAGCTGAGGATAATCGTTCATAAAGCAATCATAGGGCTTTATAGCTACTGTTTGTGTTTAAAGAAGCACTTCCTCAGAGACTGAGCATGACAGAGAACAGCCTAAAGCTTGGTGACTATCTCAACCATCTCATGGCCAGAACAATTTCACTGAGCACTGTTGTTATTATAAACAAGTATGAGGTGATGTTCAAGTTTCCTTCCCTCACTTACTCTATTATGAGAAAATGTGCTGATAAATTAAATATTATACTGGCAGGATTCACTTTTGCTTATGCATGTGCAATGTCACACATTTCACATTCTGTAGCACTTAATTCTTAAAACATACAAGTATCCATCTACTTGTATGTGCTTGCCAAAACAAACAGCAGTATAGATCCCTCTTCCTCCTGCTGAGTGTCTGCCATTGGCCAGTCTCATACTGCTGACTCTGTGATTGGCCAGTTTGTTCAACAGATGAGTAAGCAAGTCCTAATCAGCTCAGAGCGAGTCATCGGTCCAGTTGGTGTGATTTGTCCAAACTGCTTCAGGGTCTGTTTCTGCTAATGCCTGCATGTGGTTCTGTGTCTAAGATAATTGTGTCTCAGACTCTCACGTGGGTTTTTCTGTGTGTGTTCAGGTGTGAGCGTCTGGAGGAACAGCTGAATGACCTGACAGAACTTCACCAGAATGAGATTCTGAACCTGAAACAGGAGCTGGCCAGCATGGAGGAGAAGATTGCCTACCAGTCCTATGAGAGAGCCAGGGACATCCAGGTCTGTCTTGAATTGCTAACGTTCTCAAGCACACAGTCCAGGTTGGAAATAAATTAACAGAGGGAATTGCTTTGAAATTCACTTGTATCAGAAATTAATTTTCTTGTTTTCCTATATCAATTTGACAATGTATTTCAGAAACAGATCCTCGGTTACAAAACCCAACCTGGCATAGGTTACAAAGATAAACATACTTTATTATCATCTGAGAGGTGTGGAAAGGAACCTCTTGGATGATATGGAATTTGAGCACTTGTAGGCAAGTAAATTGTAAAATACACTCCTGCAACTGCATCACATTAATGTTAATGCTCTAACCACTGTTCAAAAACTACATTGCTTCACAGGCAATTGTTGTTATTATTATTATTGATTAAAACTAAAAGATGTATTGAACATTTGCATTCCTTCTTTTTCATACAATGTTGCCACCGTTTAATAAAAGCAATAAGCCACTCAATGCAGTGCTGTATAGTGATTACTTTACAGCTAAGAGGTTTTGCAAGGCACGGCGTGAAATGGAGCACAGCCTCTCAGGCTTGTTGCTTAATTAAAGCTAATGTGGATGCCTCAGACCACACGTCATAGCCATAGTCCATCTGAAGTAATCCTGAAAGTATTGTGTCAGGAGCCACACAACCTCTTGACAGTTAAAGGTATTATCTCATTGTGCATGTTGACACTGTAAACAGGGGAAGATGAGACAGAGAATCCAGTCTGGCTTGTGTATTTGTGCATATGTAAACAATAGCATTTCCTTGCTTATTATTCACATTACCCATGTCCTGTCCTATTTTGTAGGAGGACCTAGGTTTGTGTGTATTAATGTGTATGCCTGTGTGACATGTAGTTTATAGCTCAAGTTGCCTCTTTACTGCTTTTCTCTTCACTGGCAGCAGAGGGTGGTAGAGATCAATGAAATACTGAAAAACAGTATGTTGTGGGATAATTATTAAGTGATTAACTTCATGCTTGGATAAGATGTATTTGCTGATTGGTTTTATATTCTTTGTGGCCTCTGCAGGAAGCCTTGGAGGCATGTCAGACCAGGATCTCCAAGATGGAGCTGCAGCAGCAGCAGCAGCAGGTCGTCCAGTTGGAGGGGCTGGAGAACGCCACAGCCAGGACCCTCCTGGGAAAACTCATCAATGTGCTGCTGGCCCTTATGGCTGTCCTGCTGGTCTTTGTCTCTACCGTGGCCAACTGTGTGGTCCCCCTGATGAAGACGCGCTCGCGCTCCCTCTCCACCCTCCTTCTCATCCTCATCCTGGCATTCCTCTGGAGGAACTGGGACGCACTGTCGGGGTACACACACCGAGTACTGCAGCCCCCCAGATGACCAGCTGGAAGTCAACACGTGTTATTTTGGTGACACCAGACGGTCTAACTTTAGTTCCAGTCATGTGCAAGAAGCCTGAAGAACATAACTGCCAATGGGATGGCCGTATGGTCGGGTGCTGAAAATTCGTCCAAACAGCTGAGCACATTCAGACAGGATTTGGAGTCAAGATAGAGAGGGAGAAAGACGAAAGAGAGGAAAGTTGAGAACACGCATGACTTTCGTTTAGGAAAGAAGAGACTGAGTTTACATTTTGGAAATGAACAATAATGATGTAATCCCTCACAGAAGGCAGCATCATACTGTTTTTATCTTTAGAGTTTAATCAAGTGTATTATTTCTAATAATATTTTATTTTTCAGCATTATTTTATTCAGTACCATGTAGCATTATGCTCCTCTTACTCTGCACAAAGGGGAGTTTAGTCAGGAAACTGGTTTGGTGATTCACCTCAGACGCCCAGTCCATTTTTAGAGACATGCAAATGTGATAATGTGATTGGTTGCCTTTAGGAAGAGAACTCTTACCTAGTTGTGATTGGTAGATTTAAACCATGGATGAAACCTTTCCTGAGAGTTGCTCCCTTCTTGCTGTGATGAAATTTGGTCAGACAGAACCTTTCCCCGAGTGCTCTGCATTTCCTCAGAAACAAAGGACTGACCAGGACTGTCATGATGACTAGAGACTCCTTGTTCTTCCTTACTCTTTCTACTAGCAAAGATTATGTCATTTTACTTATTTTCTTTTCTTTAAGTAAAATGAAAGAATGAACTGTGTTAAGTAGGGGAGATAATAGTGAATCATAAGCATTGAAGGCGAATGGGGCCAGCTTCAGAAAAAAAGGCTATGATGGATCACCATAGAACCACTACAAACACACAGAGAACTGCTTATCATTCTCAAGCAAAGAATCTGCCATGTTTTCCAACATGCATACAATCCTGCATGTCTTCATTAAGAATAGCTAAACAGAATGTGGTTTTGCTTTTAAAAGCAATGACACAGGCCATCTTGCAGGTGAAATCAAGCCACCAAGATAATTGCCTTGACCCTGCCATATTTGATCTGAACAGGTTAGGAAAGGGAGTGAGTCCATAGGCCACTGGTGCTTATCCTGCTCAATCTCCGTTGGAACAGGAATGCTGCTGCTTCATATCTACAGTGCAAGTCATCTCCACTGCCATGCCAGACAAATGCACACTGCCTGTATGTGATATTGTACTATCCATCAGACACTCTTCCTGCATATTCAGCCTCTGAATATCTCTGTGGCCCTCCTTCTGTGGCCCTCCTTTTTCTGCAAGTACGCTACTCTGGTGTAGTCACCCAGTGCCAAACCTCAGTCTACCCAGGGATGCCTGAGCACCCACAGGGTCCAAGCTGACTGGAGAGAATGGGAAGGTAGCTCAGCAAGTCCTATACAGATTTGTCATGAATATGTCTGCCTGGATGTCAAGGATTTCTCTTTCCAGGAGACGTAACTTTTGCAAGGGAAAACCTGCCGGAGAATTCGCAATCTGAAAATGAACTTGACTCAAAATGTTCAGATGTGTGTTTCTCAACCTGGCTTCCTGGAGTACAGTTCCTTGGCTCAGCATCCGGTCTATCTTATCCTCTCCCTCGTCTGGCCAAGGACATGACAAGATGGCCTTGCACATAAGAAGTCCACCCTGCATTTCATGCTGAGCAGCAGATTTCAAGATAATAGATAATGAGATAATTTGAACTGAACTGTACAGATGCACTTTAGTACACTGCTAGATAATGTACCATAGGTCTGGATAAGGGTTGATAGAGATAGACTTCAGAGGTTGTCACTCTTTAGAGATGAGGGGTTGGCTCAGGTCTGGATCATTGTCATCTCTGCCTAAATAATTGGCAACAAAACCCTTGGTGATGAATTGAGTTCATTGCAAGTCAAATTGTGGGAAAATAGTTAAACATGCAATTAAAATGGCAGTATGTTTGTCGATCCTCTTCTATTTTGCCATCAAAGGTGCAGCAGATGAGTTGACACTGAGCTGACCTATGACCCAATTTGACCTTGCAGTGACTCCTGTGATGTAGGGTTGTATGCTAAACCACTCCAGTGCCTTCTGTCCTTTTATAAGTGTGGGATAAATAAAGTGCATTCCTGACAAACTCATGTGGCATGGTAATTTATTTTGTGTCAAGTTTTATGTGTGTGTGTGGGTGGGTGGAGGTGTTCTTAGATGCATCCAGCCACACATTTCAGGTTCATTTTAATCTTAGTCCTGTCCCCTGTTCATTCTTTACACCCATGACTGTAGAAGCCAGCATGGAAAAAGGCACATCCTGAAATTTACTCCAAAATGATGAAACTGGGCATGGGCATGCAGTAGAGGAGTTTGTTAAATGGTGCAACCGTTCATTTCAAAAGGAAGACCTTGCACTCACCAACTCAGACCTTCATCAAAGGGATTGGCATTGACTTTGTGGAACAATACAAATAATCTGGATACAGTCATTGACAACATACTGAAATTTGATGCTAATACAGATGTGGTTTGTAAGAAGGGGCAGCAACACCTGTGCTTTCTTAGGAAGTTTTAATGTAAATAGGACCTTGATGTCACTGTTTTATGTCTTTTTTTTTTTTTTTTTAATCTGTTCTTACTTTTTCTGTGATTGTTTGGTATGGTACCCTGAACACCACAAATATGAAACACCTGAGTTCAGTTATTAAGGTGGCTGGCCCCCCAGACGCCCCTAACTTTTTAATCATTTTATAATGATTGTGTCTTATGTACTATATTGTATGCTTTTGTATGTGTGCGTTTATATATTATGTTTTTTTTTTTTTATCTGACTTGACAGCACGCCAAGTTTCCCTATTTGGGCATAATAAATTACTGAACTGAACCCTGCTACATGTGCATGTAAAAGAGAACATTCATCTCCGGTATGTGCCGAGTATGTACACATTTTCTGGCATACCTACTATATTTACTACTGTTCAAATCGCACTGTTTGCATTTTCATGATGTAACCACTAGATGGCGATCTTTTGCCTTGTATGTCCCTGTAGACGCACCCCATGGCTGTTAATGTGGGGCATGTGTGAATGTGGATGGTCCGTTATAAAGGAAGTGGGGCGCTGAGCACAAGGAGGTGTCACTCCTTATCAGGAAGGAAACAGGTTGGGTGGAAAGGCCCTTTAACCACGGCCTCCGGTGTATAACAGCCAAAACTCGACAGACCACAAGGGACCATGTTTTCATTTTAAACACAGGAGAATCCATGCCTCACCAATTCTCCAATCCATGTCTGAGTCCATATCTTCACCACTTCTCTCTCTCTCTCTCCCTTTCTTTCTCTCTCTCTCTCACACACACACACACACACACAGGCTGGAGACTTCCATACACTCTCTCACAGCTTACTTCCGCTGGTTGTCATGTATGACTGAGTGAAACCAAACCCCAGCACTCAGTCACACCTCGCCAGTGATATCTGATGCTGGAAAGCCCTGACCCATGCTGGACCTCAACCCTCCCTCTCATCACTCGTCCCTCCGACGGCCTACAGAGCCATTAGGACACACACGGAGCCGCTCGGTGGGTCAGTTATAGTGGTGTGCAGTGGGTGGAGAGGGGGTTATTTGGGCATTATGTTGTGCTTTATCAGAGCTCTTTCCTGCTCTTCTGCACTGCCAGATTTGATGCGCATGGTTGTGCGCCAAGATAAACACGGGGCGCACTTATCAGTCTAACTAACAGCGGCAAGTGGTGACGGGGGAGCCGAGAGGAGAGTTGTCCCCAGAGGAGTCTACAGTAAATAGACACAAGCGATCGAGCACGATTTAGCATCAGCGTTATTGAATGTATTCAGAGAGATAACACTTCGCAATCTGTCTCTGTAGTCTGTACGCTGATTTATGCAGTCGTCCAGAGTGTCTGAACGTTTACAGGCCATTCAGTTCTGTTCAGGGATGTGAGCATATGCAGACTCCACCTAGAAGCAGAAAGTCTAACCATGTCAGGAGCGCATATGTTGTGTTGGAATATTTATGAGGTAAAGTCCGCAAAAGCTGTGTGAATAGATGTACATGTCAAAGCCGGAAAGGTGTGCTGTTGTGCCCATATGGTAGCACTTTCACGGTACTTACCGTGCCGTATGTGCCCAAAACGGAACCCTCCGGATCTGCAGAACTAATCTGAGGGCCAAGGGACCGGGGAGCACAGGAGGTGGGAGGATGACCTGCCATTAACCCTGAGATGAGCGGAACCACGCTGAGGCAGAGATTCATCAAGTGAATAGACAGAGAATAGATATGTCGACTGGATATGGCAATGTATGGACACTCACCATGCCATCATTTAAACGAGTCCATTTGATCTTGTAGTTTTTAATCATTGAATTGAAGAGTATATATCAAGCAAACAAATAAGGACCGGTTTTCCCTCTAAACGGTGTCAAATTGGTAACCTCCGTCTAATAATTTATCACACTATCACCACCATGAAACAATATTAGAGGGAGGGACTTTGCCATACCTTAGGGTTCCGTGAATTGACGCCCCTGTGATGGTCATACGTTTACTTTCAGTGTATTATTTATTGTGTGTATTGATGGCTGTTTTTTAACATATTACCTCTTGAATAAGCCAGACAAAACACAACTCAAAAATATTGGCATATTTTTGACACCAAGTTGCGTGGCCATGAAGATGTCCATAAATTGCGCGCCACCCAAACTCAATCAACTTTATAACGAAAAAAATATTTTTTAGTCGTCTTTGTAGATGTATAAAATGCCAGTGAAGTCTGGCAGCCTAGTATAATTTGGGAGCGGGGCTGGGGAGCAGCAGAGTGGGTAGAGAGAGAGGGGGACACAGGAGGCAGCCTGAAAAGGAAGCACGACTCGCTTATCGCGTCACTCTGGGTATAGGCGTTGAGCAGGAAACAGCCTTTCCTCTTGGATTGTCGCAGCAGGAACAAACACTCAATTTTGTCTTAACTCAATGCACCCCTCGGCACAGAACACGCGGAAGCCGGCCAGAAGGAAAAATGCCTCCTTCAATAGCGATAGCTGTTTTGCTCCTAGGCGTCCTGGCTTTGGAGACGCGCCGGAGTGCCAGTGCGCTGCAGATCCAACAGGCGTTCGCGTCTCCAAATCAGACCAATAACTTTGTGGTCGACCAGGTCTCCAGAAAAGTCTACCTGGCCACCGTCAACACAGTCTACCAGCTGAACGGGACACTGAGCATCGAGGTAGAGAAGAGGACCGGGCCGGTGGAGGACAACCTGTTGTGCCATGCGCCGCAGCTGCCCCAGGCTCCATGCGAGCATCCCAAATCCCTCACTGACAACTACAATAAGCTCCTGAAGCTGGACCGGGAACAGGGGGTCGTGGTAGTGTGTGGCTCCGTGTACCAAGGCTTCTGTGAGCTCAGGAAGATGGATAATATTTCGGAGATAGCGGTGGAGTTCCCACCCCAGGGCGAGAAGACTGTGTTCCCCAGCATGCTCAATATTGCTGCCAACCACCCCAATGCATCCACTGTTGGACTCATATTCAGGAGCCACGGGGGCAACACCCGGCTTCTTGTCGGGGCGACTTACACGGGCGCTGGCACTCCGTTTTTCCCAAAAAACCACAGCAAGGAGGACCTGCGCTTTGAGAACACACCAGAGATCGCCATCCGGTCTCTGAACATCCAGGATCTATCCCGACTTTTCACCTATGACATCAATCCCTCGGAGGATAATGTTTTCAAGATCAAACAAGAGGTAAAAACGAAAAATAAGCTGAACTTCGTCCACGCTTTCATGCAGAAGACTTACTCCTACATTGCCATCAACAACGATGCAAAAATGGGCCACAAGGAGAGCCAGCCCAACAGCATCCTTGCCCGGATATGCCTGGATACAGAGAACCCCCGAAAATCTACCTCGGGCCCGGAGAGCAGAAAGCTCACTGAATCCTACATCCAGATGCCTCTGCAGTGTGGATTTAACGGGAACATTTACAACCGGCTTCTGTCCGTGTACCCTGCGGAGATCCACACCGACAACGGGGAGGGGACAGAGCCCTACCTGTTTGGAGTGTTTGCCAAGGCGGACAGAAAGTCTGCCCTGTGCGCCTTCAGGTTTGGGGACATCGAGGAGGAGATCCGGCAGGGCCGCAGGAACTGCTCTAACTCCCCCAGCAGTGATGTGCAGGTGCTGGACAGCGTTATTCAGGGCTCCGGAGCGGCCTGCATCCAAAAGGGGAATCTGGTGGTAAGGGGATGTTATACACTGATCCTCATGAGGATCAGTGTATATAGGATTTATCTCTCATGATCCTCCAATACCAAGTTAATTATCTTGATTTTATTTGATTTCATTCGATTTCACATGATTAGGTCTGATATGAGGAAGTTTTACCCATATACCTCACCTGCAAAAAATATCCATCTTATAGGTCTCATAATCAATCTTAAAATTATATTTAAGTAAGTAAGTGAACTTTTTGCCAATGGGGTGAGATAGAAACAAGTGTCACTGAAGCAAAGCAGGAAAAGGCCATCACTCCACTAGTATCAGCTGAAACGACCTCGCCCCATTAGCAGATATTTTGTACTTTTTTTTTTTTTTTTCTTTTTTTTTTAGAAAATAAGAATTTAGAAATCAGTACTAGATTGAAATGGATATTAATGAGGATGTTTTGCAGTGTACATGACCAGGGCATGATGAAAGCGGAGCGTAGAAAAGTCTAGGCTTTCATACCTTAAGTATACGGTTGTCCAACATCAATGAGAAAAATTGGCTGTCTGAAAACTCTTGCTCATGAATGCTATTTCTGACAGTTTCCTCGTACGCTCTTAAGACATAATCCTCTTTAGCCTCGGGGCTCATAATTTAGAGAAAGAATCTCCCATGTCACGAGTCCGGGTCATGACAGCTGGAAGACGCTCCAGAGCTGCGCTGGGGGTTGTGGGAACAGCTCGGAGGATGTGAGACCCCTAATACCCAGCGACCCCTTCAGTCTAACCAAATCTGAAGATGGAGAAGGGTCAACACTCTACTTTATTCTCCAATAAAATTTCAGTGTTTTTTTTATCAATGGTTTTATTTCAGTATTCAGTATTTCGACCACGAATTTAGCGAGAATAAATAGACGCTTTATCACATGCGCACGGGCGGATATTAAATAAAAGTATCACGGCAATAACATTAAATGTGTTTGCACGCGGTTTCGACTAGCATGACAGACTAAATCCTTGCGGAATTTTGGCCTCGTTTTTCCTCCCAAATGGCCGAGATGTCTCCATATTTACGGTGTGTGATAATAAATACAGAGACTGAGGCTTTGCGCACCTTCAAAGCGATCCTTTGAAATTCCAGCTTTACATTGTGGTGCGTTTGACTGGCAGAGTGGAGGTCGAGGGAGGCTGTCCCGGGACCACTGTGCTGTCAGGTCATAAAGTTGCCCCCCTGTCTTGTCGGCTGTGGCCCAGGCCACTCCTCCAGTGAGCAGTTTTCTGAAGCTGGGAAGGCCCATAGGCCTTCCTCAGCTAGACACCCACTTACAGTATGTGTTTTTTAGGGTGTAGTCAACCTGCATATCCCTCAAAGAAGAAAGCGTTCCTTGCTTTAGATTAGCCTTTAGTTTGCTGTGACTGGTGAAATCTGATCTTTTTGTAGACTGTCTGAAGGCCAGCGCTGAGGGACAGCCAGACACAATTTATGATAAGAGAGTGGAGGCTGGGAGCACAAGGGCCCGTGGGAAAAGACTCTACAAATATCCACTGTGCTTAATTCCTTTTTGCCTCCTTGCACTCTAAAATACTCAGAGAATTCCCTATAGGTACTGGTGCTCATCCAAGCATGGTACACATTTTTTATCACTTTCCATTGAGGATCTGACAAAGGCAGAGACCTGCCAGTGTTGAAGACCCTCTTACACCCTTTTCATGTTTTCAATGAGATATGATAATAGCCAATGGCTATCCCATGTTATACCTGTCTAGTGATGTGCACTTAATCTTCTTCTAAAAAGTGCTTTAGGAGAATGAAGAGCAAAGTGGTGATAACTACTATCAGATCTTTTTTACTCAGTTTTTTTCTTCTTCACACCTTTGGGTTCTGCGCTGTCCTGCTGTTAATCCGCATTTCGTCCGTGTCCTAGTTGCAGCAAGAGCAGCTGGATTGCGGTGCGGCCCACCTGCAGCACCCTCTAGCCCTACGGAGGCCCCTGAGGGCCACACCTCTCTTTGAATACCCTGGCCTCAGTTCTGTTGCTGTGGATGACGTACAGAACCACACTGTGGTTTTTCTGGGCACCAACAATGGACGACTTCGTAAGGTGAGACACACACACACACAGGCACACTTACACAATGCACACCAATGCACACACACACACACACACACACACACACACGCAGTGTATTGAACAATACATGGTACTGTTCTAAAACTATGCATAACCTCAGGTCAAAACACAGTTATATTGCATAATGGTCACCATGTAATGGAATTACTATTTTCAATGTGATAGACGCCTCAAGCGAGGAAAAACTATAACACTGACAGAGTTTGTGTTGCTCTGATGTGGCCGCTGAGTCTTACAATAAACCAAATTTATCAAAAACTCTCAGCAGTTGTGAACAAGCTGGAATGTCTGCTTTCATCTTGTAGCTTCTCAGCAGAGGGACCCCATTGTTCATACCATAACCACCTACCCCCCTCGCTCTATTTATCTATGACCCATCCTGGCCCGTTAGAGGTCGGCTAAGTAGTCCTAATCATGTGTACTAATGTTCATCAGACCTGGTTATTGTCTCAGAGATTACCAGACAACTGTTTAACAAGATCGCTTGACGACGTATGACTCAGTCTTGCCATGTGTTGGTGGTTTCAGTCTAAGGTCTACAGCCTCAGCTTTAGAACATCTGCAGAGGGTCCAGCCTGTGAAAACCTCCCTGTCCAATTAACGGCATTCTTTAATTCTGTCTCAGCCACATTCCTAGTAACCCCTCACTGAGCCTGCTAAGCAGCATCCTGCCTGCCAGTGCCACAAGCTGCTTCTCAGCTGTCTGGGGAAACAACATAAACTGACTCTGAAAGCTTTCTGACCCTTTTGTTTTGCATTAGACTGGTAACTTTTACAACATTAAAACATCTCTGCTGCAGGGTGCTTTGTTTTGTTTTAGCCTGGGCAGAGCATAATTGTTTTGTTGCATGGTTTATACCGGATGCACATTGGTTGCGATGGTGGAAGCAACTGTGTGTATGAGAGTGTGTATGTCTGTCCATTTGCTTGATTGCATGTTTGACAGTGTTTTTAGGTGTTTGACTGTGTGTTTAAGGCCAGCGAGAGTGGTTTTGTGTTTTCACGTGTTTACCCAGAAGAATGCATACCCTATAGTTATGTACTATATGTGTGTTCTCTCAGCATGTGTGTCAACCTTATGTCTTTATAAGTACTTATATAGGGCACGTGGTATTTTTGCAACCTGGGGCCACATGGTTTGTGTTTTTATGCTTTATGTGTATTTCATTGTGTGTGTGTGTGTGTGTGTGTGCACATGCATGTGCGTGTGCCTGCTTGTGTGTGTGTGTCTTTTGTGCTACGCGTGAGTGTCTGTCTGCCCTGGGGGTAGAGCTGTTGCAGAGGTTAATGGTGCTGTTAGTGTGTGTAATGTGATTCTGACTGTGAGTTTAGCTCAGGCTGAACACAGGGGAGCAGTGGCTGAGATTAAGTTAGGCCTCTTTTAACGTCTTTGGGAGAGCCCTCAATGAAGTAAATTGTAATTACGTGCATTTTTTAATGAAGTCTCTCCCTCCCCATTACAGCTGCCATTTCACCCTCTCACAGTGTCCACCTTTATCTCACTCGTTCTCTTCTCTTCCAATCTCTCTGTAACCCCTATTCTCAGTTCATCACTTATTGTCCCCTCTCTCTTCCTCTCTTACACCATCTCACACACAACGGGCCCTTTGATTCATTTTGTAAACAAACACACTTTATCTCCTTCTCTCTCTCTTTCTGTCTCTCTCCTGCCCCACCTCCATCTGTTTCATTCTCCCTCTCTCCATGTGTCTCTCTCTCCTTTACGCACACAGGTACACACACACACACACACACACATACACTTACAGAGAAAAAGCGAACGGCAGCTGAGCACTCCTTGGTTGAATAGAGTCTTTCATGTGCAGGCAGACAGATAGAGAATAGAGAGTCAAAGTGACCTGCCAGTACAGCAGGTGTTTTGTTCATTGACCTGGTGGTGCACTGTGCCATCTCTCTCCTCACTGCTCCTTTCTCCTCCTCTTCTGCTCCTGTTCTGCTCTCCTGTCCAGGTGTGTGGGCTGCTGTTTACTCACTCCTCACTATGACTCTCTGTGTCTCTGTGTGCATGTGTTTGGTCTTTATTTGCCTGGCTGTGGGGGTGAAGACATAGCACAGCTGCATTGTCTATAGAGATTGCAAGCCAGGGGAGCACACTTGCTTGGAAGTGTGTGTGCGTGTGTGTGTGTATGTGTGTGTGTGTGTGTGTGTGTGTGCGTGCGTGTGTGTGTGCGTGCGGGTGGGTGTTGCGAAAGAGACAGTGATATATGGAGGTTGAGATAATGTCTCTCACCACAGGTTTAGCTCAGGGTTTAACTAAGCTTCTGTCTGCTCTGGTTGAACAGTAACCAGCACATCTCAGTTGGTGGTAATGAGTTAGTCTTGTGTGGTGCATTTGCGTGTTTGTGTGGTCAGTGGATGGAGAAGTGGTCCACCCCGTGCTTGTCACCAGACCTTAGTCAGTTTGCCAGTTCCTCAGGATGGCAGGATGTCTTGAAGAGACGATTCACAGAAATAAGGCCTATCACTATCTGTGTGACAGGAAGTCTCAGTGCGCGGAGTTTGTTTTTCTGTGCAGCACTGTGTGTGCATGTTTGTGCGTACGTGAGAATATGTCATCCGTTTCATTATCTTGAGCTGTAGGAAAGCCTGTGTGGGTAAATCACTGCTCGGTGGGACAAGATTAGGCACACATGTCACGCATGAACAAAAGGCCTCCTAAAATATACTTGAGAATGTTGACTATATAAGAAAGATGTGAATATGAAGGTTAGAAACATTCATGATGAAAGAATTACACTTGACCAAAACTATGCCAGTTGCTGTTTATATAGTAATATGATGAATAATGGGAGTTTTTGGTTCATGCTGTCTTATATATTATGTGGTCTCAGTCAGGTTAGGAGGAGTTGAGGAGGTCTCCAAATAAAAGAATTGATTTAACTTGCTGAAACATTAAAAACACTGAAACACATCATTGTCATCATATATATTATTATGTACGGGGCAGCTCCCAACGTTGGAAGTGTTTAACAGCATGAATGTGAAGCAGAGAGCATGCGTGTTCAGTCAACTGTCCCTGGAAATTCTCCTTGACTGCTGAAAAGCTATGAACCAACAAGTGTCCTCTGCTCTGTCTCATACTTGGTTTCTTCTCCACAGTTGGTCCTCCTGATGAACCTGACCTTGGCCAGTCAGTGGACACTAAAACTGCCAGCCACTGAATCAGTTCACCACATCATGACCTTTGACCCCAACGACAGGAACTTCCTTTATGTCATGACCTCCCACCATGTAAGAATCCAGCTATACGACAACTACAGTCTCAATATGATCATTGGTTCTCCTTATTGCTGGTCACTGCTATATACACACAGGCATGGGAATAATAGCTACAAGCAGACCAGAAATGTTGCAACAGGTCTCATTTCACATCCAGTGAATTCACCTCACTTCAATTGACATGTATCACAAATATGTGGTGAAGAACACAATGCAGGGACCTTCAATATGTTTCCAAACTACTATGCTTCATAACAGTAATGTTCATGAGAGGATGTGGTTGCACCTCTACCAGTGTGCAAATATACATGAGCAAATCCACCTGATTGTTACTTGGGGTAGGATAAATGTACCTTTTTAGGAGTGTTTAAAGTTTAAAATGTGTGTGCATGTGTGTGTGTGTGCGTGCGTGCGTGTGTGTGTGTGTGTGTGTGTGTAGTTGCTGAGGGTGAAAGTGGCAGAATGTGGCAAGTACAGGAGCTGCAGTGATTGCTTGGGAGCAGGTGACGCCCACTGTGGCTGGTGCACTCTGGAGAATAGGTAAGAAACTGTCTCTCTCTCTCCATCTCTGTTTGTCTGTCATCTATCTATCTATCTATCTATCTATCTATCTATCTATCTATAATTCAATCAAGTTATCATGTGCTTTAGTGTCACACACATGCCACATGCTGACTGACGTAAGCACAAAGCGGAAAATGCTTACTTTTTCTAATGTTTGTATTTGTATTGTAAGAATTGCAATCATCAAAATAAGAACCAAAGAAACGCTGTTGCAGACTCATAATGTAACTGCAACTGTTTTCAACCACACAAGTTTATGGGGGTGTATTACAGTTTTTCTCAGTCGCTTTGGTACATTTCTCGAATCATCCTTAACATTTGCAAAACAGTAAGAGCATTTCTCGAAACAATTCGTACAAACAACACCACACAATGGATTACCTGCAAAAGCCTGTAACTTGCTCAAAATCCTTAGTTCATTTCTCAAAAGTAAATCTTTCTATCAATGAACATGTCAGTGCCATCAGAATGACAAGTCCT
Source organism: Monocentris japonica (assembly GCA_900323365.1). Lineage (NCBI taxonomy): Eukaryota > Metazoa > Chordata > Actinopteri > Trachichthyiformes > Monocentridae > Monocentris > Monocentris japonica. Next base: position 299 of record OOFE01041427.1, on the reverse strand, counting down.
TGTGTCATTGTTTACAAACAAGGTAGTCAAAATGCTTAGTCATGTTGTCAATATAACAGTGTACTCTGTATTTTCTGATGTAAACTATGGCGAAGGTTTTGATGACAATGATTGAAAATGCACAAGGCTGCACTTTTTCTGTATGGCATATATCAATTTCAACAGTACAAAGTTACACATTACTGTATGTGGGAGATTTATTGCAAGAGATTGGACAGGATTCACATTCACTCTTTTACTGTTTGTACTGTAATCTGTTGACAGACCATGTCATTGCAATACAGAAAAGAAAAAGACAT
>OOFE01041419.1:2500-21390 GCA_900323365.1 Monocentris japonica | reverse complement strand
TTACACCAAATTCTGACCCTACCATCTGAATGTCGCAGTTGAAATCGAGACTCATCAGACCAGGCAACGTTTTTCCAATCTTCTATTGTCCAATTTTGGTGAGACTGTGCGAATTGTAGCCTCAGTTTCCTGTTCTTAGCTGACAGGAGTGGCACCCGGTGTGGTCTTCTGCTGCTGTAGCCCATCTGCTTCAAGGTTCGACGTGTTGTGCGTTCAGAGATGGTATTCTGCATACCTTGGTTGTAACAAGTGGTTATTTGAGTTACTGTTGCCTTTCTATCATCTCGAACCAGTCTGCCCATTCTCCTCTGACCTCTGACATCAACAAGGCATTTTCGTCCACACAACTGCCGCTCACTGGATATTTTCTCTTTTTCGGACCATTCTCTGTAAACCCTAGAGATGGTTGTGCGTGAAAATCCCAGTAGATCAGCAGTTTCTGAAATACTCAGACCAGCCCGTCTGGCACCAACAACCATGCCACGTTCAAAGTCACTTAAATCCCCTTCCCCATTCTGATGCTCGGTTTGAACTTCAGCAAGTTGTCTTGACCACGTCTACATGCCTAAATGCATTGAGTTGCGGCCATGTGATTGGCTGATGAGCTATTTGTGTTAACAAGCAATTGAACAGGTGTACCTAATAAAGTGGCCGGTGAGTGTATACCTCAGAGATACACAACCTCCTAATGACATGATGTTCAATTTAGCCATCAAATGCTGATCAGATATCAAAGGATTAAATTCAACTTCACTTTGCCTGCTGAATTATTCTTGCCTCGTAAGACATACATAGATCAGCCTTGACAAACATATTTTCTGCCAAGTGAGCACAGAAACTCACTCATTCGAGGAATTTTCGCCACTTTCCTCAGACTTTGTGTACACTTTGAAATGGCTGCTATACACTGTGCATACAAATTGTCTGCTTTAGAAAGGCCTCTCGCAGAATGGAGGCAAGTTTGGAAAAACTCCTCTTGACTGGCGAGAAAGAAAAGAGTGATCTAATTAATGACCTTTGTTCTGGGTCTGGGTTTTTTGTTATGTGACTTAATGAATGGAATTTAGACACACAATAATAAAGGATCGGTAGACTGTTGGAAAGTAATTGGAATTGAACTATTGAATTGAACTGCTTTAGTGATTTGTAACATGAGAAAGTGAATAGAAAGTAATTTATATAACATTATGAGGAGCAAGGCTGTGTGAGAAGTGGTCTGTGTTCGTGTGGATGTGTATGCCTCTACTCTTTATGAAGTTTGACATATTTTATCCAAGTTCCTCTTGAGACAAACAATACTTTATTGTTGTGTGTCTCTTGTGCTAAGATTTTGTCTCTGTTTCACAGTCAGACCAAAACAGATTGGAGTGCCTGCTGCAGCGCCACAATATGCATCTCCAAAAATGCTCAACATTCCACAGGCGCCTCTGCCCCTTAAACATGGGGTAAGACGGCTCCTAATCCGGGGGTGTACCTTATACCAGGGGTTCTCAATGTGGGGTCCGGGGGCCCCCAGGGGAGGAATTGTTGCAAGGAATTGCAACAACATTAATAGGTCTCTGGTGCAGCTGTAGTTGACATTAACAATTTTCACAACAGAGAGGAAGCTAGCTAATCAGAGCAGAGATCCAACAGAAACGTCTAGTGAAGAGATAATATATCTCCATGCACAATACTAAACAAATAATACTGCTTGGTCTTTTGCTTTTTCGGCCCCAGAACAAGGATTTTAGCCTTTTGTAACTGAAATGTCTTGTAACATTTTGTTCCAGAAGAGAGGTCGGGGCTGGAAAGTGAGTTTGGAAAGGCAGAAATCTCAGCAGCTGACCAAGCAGTCATTAGGTCATTGGTCTAACGAGGGAAAGGGAATTGATGACATCACTTGTAATGCTGTATGTAATAAGTAGTTTATTCCCTCTTCAAAAACATATCCAAATAGTCTTGTACCCTTGACTCTTTTTACTTGTTTTTAAATTCTGAAACTACTGTTATAAGCTGGTGATTAATCCCGTAGCTAGTTGCTTCAGTTCAAAACTTAAAACTCGATCAGGATTTTCTGAAATGTCTATGGAGAAAATGAAAATTTACTTCTGGAACAAGGGGCCACTGAAAACGGAGACAGGCACCTTTCAGCTCTATACCACATTGACGACAACAATATGGGGGGCCCCTTGGGCAAGGTCTTACAAAATGGGGGTTTGTGGCCTAATGTGTGTCTGTTTGGGGGGCTGTTAAATGGGAACCCTTGCATTATACAATGTTGAATATTTTTTCAGTTGAATCTTTGTGAGGATAACATTTTGGTGTTTGTCCCAGGTCCAGCACTCTTACCCAGACCCACTGGTGGAGCGTAGTCTGGCTCTGGACTCTGGACTGGGGAAAGGCCTCCCAGAGCAGAACAGCTTCAGCAACATTCCTCACGAAGGGAAGCACACACCGCTGTATGAGAGGTCCTCTCCTATCAACCCTGGCCAGGGTAGCAGCCCTAACCATACGGAGACGGCTTTCTTCAACACCTCCTCCACATCTTCCTCCTCGGAGAATGAGGAGAGCGCTGGCACAACCGTCAAGTGAGTTCAACACCACCATCTTCTCTACTGTCTTGATGTACTTAAATCAAAAATCCACCCTCAGATGCTCTTACATTGTTGTAGCTGAAAACCTTTCTGCTATCAAATGTTGTATGAGCGCTGCTTATCTGAATGTGATGTCACATTCTCTGCATTTGGCCAGTTATTCATGTGAATTAGAAAAAAGCCACCAAACAATAAAATGCAAGGTACATTGCCAATAGCTGTTTTTTTCTTTTCCTGCTATTACAACAATTTTGGCTCACTTGTGAATAACCATCCCTACTGAGGATACTATTGTCCTTCCTATTCCCTGAAAGAGTTGACACTGCATCATTGCCAATGGCTGTGTACCTTGGGCAACTTTTAAAGCATTGCCTGAGGAAATGTCTTGGCGCTCACACATCGATTACACTGCAGCTTGTTGTTGGGCAGGGAAAAACTTTTTTGTTTACCTTGCGTCTCTCTTACATTTCTTTTACTAAGTTGCTCTGTGATGTCATCCAAAAACTTGGTTTATGACGGTCATAAACCAAACCACTAATTTTAGTGGTTGCAAGGCGACCTAAGCTAAGGGCTGTACTTCTTACAGCCCTTAGCTTATATCAGTTAAATCGTTTTGCAGCACACACATTTATTTTGCAAATACCCAAAGAACCCTTGTTTCCATTCTGACTCTGTGAGCACAGAGATTTGCAGATGATATTTGCAGTTCATGCTTGATGGTATACTACTTGCTGTCGTGTATGTATTATTAGGCTCGAGCCATTTATGTCTCTAGCCAATTATGTTCTTTTTGGTGCGTTGTAACATCTTCCCACACAATTCATAGTGGTTTCTGGTGGCCTGATGACCCCTGACGTTATAAACCGAGCTCCGTTTTGGGAATGGAAGCATCTCTGTGCCATAGCATTATTATGCAGGCTACACAACACAAGATGACCGTGTCGCTTCACGCTGCCATAAAAGATTGCACTTGATATTCTGTTTAATATATTATGTCAAATTAGTCAGGAAATGAGTTATAAAATGCTTGGGAAATATTTTGTTATCTCTCCCTTGCTAAGCTAAGGTAAGTTGTATGCAACAGGGAGGGTAAAAAGTGAAACAGGCTGATAGAAAGCAGCTCCAAGGTGTAACAAAACACCACTGGTTATGATCACTGTTCTTTTGATAATAATACACAGGATCTGATGTAACGATTCTTTCCTCCTATGCTATTTTGGGTGAGAGTAGAAACCAAGTTTGGGTGTTAAAGGAAAGAGTGGGTGGGCAAGACATCATCAAGTTCACCTCCTGTCTGTTCGGTTTGGTTGAATTAAGCCAACACCTCCTCCAGGATGAACAGTAACTTCTAGCATCCCAGAACCACCTAACCCGGATAAATATGTCAAAGATCCGACACATTTATAACAAGATACAACACGTGTTGGGTAATAATACTTTGCTGCAACTGATTCTCATGTATGCTGTTGTTTTAGTCATGTTAGTGACCATAAAGGAGGATGGGAGAAAAATGGAAGCAATCCTCATTCTGAAAACACACCTGAGGGAGAAGTGGGGGACCAAACAAAAGTGAGTTGAACATCAGGAAAACTGAATCATATGACTTGTCTAAAACTTCACCGGGTAGCTAAATTAAAACTCAGCGCTTGTGTCCTTTCTCTCTTCAGGCTGACCTCTCCTTGACCTCCGCTGTGAGCCCAGGGTCACAGGCTAGCGGCCACCACAGCCTGAATGCCCAGATACCCTCCCTCCTCTCCATGCCCACCAGGAACCACATGGACATCACCATCCCGCCTCTTCCTGCTGTGGCCCCTGAGGTCCTACGGGTTGCTGAGCACAGACACAAGAAGGGCCTCATGTACCCTTACATCTATCATGTCCTCACCAAGGTCAGAGGATTATTTGGGTATATCGTGATGGGTGTAGACGCATGTTTTTCAATGTCAGGGCTCACTGCTGGAAAATGTTTTATCTGTCAGTGTTTTAACTGGATTACAAATGAACCAATGAACATCCACTGTATAGCAGTGCGAGTGCGTAGCTGCTGACATCTCAAGGACAAGTACATTTGGGGAGATAGATGTCTGCACATTAAACTGTGTCTTGGTTTATACATTGAAATTGAATTTTCTCACCAAAACAGACAGCTGTGCATGTCATGTTCCTCTTGTAATATTTATGTCTCTTAGAATTGTCAGTTAACACCTAACCGTCTGTGTTTGTCAGGTTTATTTGTGCAGCTCTTCATTACAGTTATAGTCTCTTATTTTTTGCAATTCCCCACAACCACTGTATTTGGACATTTTATGAAAACTGCAATTAGGACAAAAAATGCTATGTCCACTGTGTGTGTAGTACAGTTCATGTCGATCAGCAATTTTTATTTCCAGTATTGTGTAACCTTCGATGTCGTCTTTTGTGTTGTCGTTTGGTCAGTTTGTTTTGAGTACTCTGTCAGTCATACGGGGGAAGCAATGTTTGTAGATGGAATTTGAAATAATTGTCGCCAGCTATTTGTACTTGTGGTACCACATAACACTTAGAAAACAGTGTCTCTTTGCAGGGAGAGATTAAGATATCTGTCACCATTGAAGATGAAGCTAACAAAGACCTGCCTTCAGCAGTGCAGCTGTTTCGACCTATCCGCCAATATGTTTACGGAGTGCTCTTCAGCCTGGCAGAGGCTAAGAAAAAGGCTGAAAGACTAGCCATGAGGAAAAATTACCTCCCTGAGTGTGAGTCTTATCATCAGACAGTTCTGTACTGCCTTTCTTTACTTTGCTCACATCCAGTTAATGCTTCGATTTCTTCATTATTATTTTTTTTCCCTGTAGATTCACCCATCATGGTCAAAGAGTGGGCAGCCTACAAAGGCAAGTCACCCCACACACCAGAGCTGGTGGAGGCTCTGCCCTTCCGGGAATGGACTTGTCCCAACCTGAAGAAGCTCTGGTTGGGGAAGGCCGTGGAGGACAAGAACCGCAGGATGAGGGCTTTCTTGGCCTGTATGCGCTCCGACACCCCAGCTATGCTGAACCCTGCCAATGTTCCCACGCCCCTCATGGTGCTCTGTTGTGTGCTGCGGTGAGTGAACTGGTTGAGGTCTGAGACGGGCAGCCATAAATGACAGACTGTGGCCCGACACACTTTGTAACACAGAATGGAGCTCACTGCCTGCGTTTCATGGTTCCAGTGCTGAGTTAACTGAAAGGGCCATTGCATAAAGAGTGAGGCATTACAAAATGAAATGTTGAATAAGATCAGTTCCTGCAATTTGTAATATTGTTTACTCTCTCTGTTTTGCTTCAGGTTTATGTTACATTGGCCAGGAGTAAGAATTTTGCGTTGTAACGAACTTGACGCTTTCCTAGCCCAAGCACTTTCTCCTAAACTATATGAGCCTGACCATCTGCAGGAACTGAAGGTGATTTTGTAGTGATTTTATATGAGGAGTGTCCCAGAAACTGCTATGGGCACACATGACTAACGTCTTGGCCATAATATGCCACAGCCTCTTATAGCTGTGTTGCTCTGTATTTAACTGGTTTGATTTAGCTGAGTTATTTTCTCAAAGGGGAGATTGTAAGGGCTTCTGTTTCTCTGGGCACTCCTCATATTGTGAAGACAAAGCTCAACAAAACGTCCATTTCTAATGTTTTGTTCAAGCATGTGTCTGCCGAAGACCCAGCTTTGCTAGATGTTGCATCTTTTCAGAGCTTTGAATGACTTGAGGGATTTGTGTCTTGTGTGTGGATGGTTTACCAACCCCATTTCTTTTACTGAGCTATAAATATGCTGAAGCTCTATTCTCGTTTGGACTCACTGGAACATGGCAGGCCTCTGATAATGTAAACCATCCACACGAGCTGTGTGCTTTGGTCCTTGTAGTCTGTCTGTGTGTCAGCTCTGTTAGTCTGTGACTGTCTGCTCTTTGCTCTGCTAGACTGACTATCTAGGTTCTGTTTGCTGGCTTTTTGTGTTGGCTGGATTAGGTTGTCGACTCCTGTGTGGCAGCAGTCGGAGTAAATGGGCTGCTTATGCTTACTCTGTGCTTTGCCCTTAGTTAATTGCAATGCTTAGTGGGGCTGTTAAGGGGACTTACGTTTTTTGTTTTTTTTACTTTGAACATTTTAAAAGTGAATATTTCTCCTTACAGATCGACAACTTGGACCCTCGAGGTGTCCAGCTTGCGGCTCTCTTCATGAATGGAGTGGACATGGCTCTGTTTGCCAACGACGTGTGCGGCCAGCCTATTCCGTGGGAGCACTGCTGTCCGTGGATGTACTTTGACGGAAAGCTTCTGCAGAGTAAACTCATCAGGGCCAACCGAGACAAGGCCCAGCTCATTGACCTCTGTGATGGTCAGGTAGCTTTATCCACACCACTCGAATGCCAACAAAACATGCATTACTGATTAACCGCTTGGTTTTTGAAAATTAATTGTACATAATTGTTCATTGTGGGTTTTCGACGAAGAACACTGCCACTTGGGACCACCACTCGTGCAGCTTTAATCATGCTGGTGATGACAGTAAAAAATAGTTTGCAAAAGTGACTGAAAAGGATCATGTAGGGTTTGTCTTGCAGTGGCTTTGATTTCCTTCTCTCTCTAGGCTGAGATGGTTGCCAAGGTGGAGAAGATGCGTCAGAGTATCCTGGAGGGTCTAAACTTCTCTCGTCCACCTCATCCCCTCCCGTTTCCACCGCCACCACCTCCTCACAGGATTCCTTTCTACCCAACTGGCTCCTTTTACCCTCCACCACCGATGATGCCTCCTCAGGTGAGAGGCAGGGGTATGCCTGGTAAGTACTGTCAGATTCAAGAAACTAATTGCATTTGGAACATGTGAAATGATTTCACTCCTCTGGCAGATTTCTTCACTTATTTAAAAAAAAAAAAAAGAATTTAACACTCCAATACTAGAATAAGTGACACGTTATGGATAGTTTTTGAAGTGTACGTACAATATAAACAAATAAACTGTCAAATTGGAGTATGCTATGTGTCAGAATATGACCAAAGCTACAAATGAAAAATGTAATATGCTTTGCATCATGTCATGTTGTATGCCACTGCATTAAGTGTAGCTGAATCATATTGAAACATTTTATATTTCAGTCTATCTCGGACTGTGTTGTCTCCTAGATGTACCAAGATGTGAACTGAATCGCTCTGATAGCCTCATAAGGGAAATGTGTTGTACTGTAGTTGCAGGCAGTCACCATGAGTTATACCACTTTCATGGCACACAGTCGTATTTTTTAATACACTTTTTTTTGTTTCGCTCTGCCTATGAGGACTTCAAGCAATTTCCTCACAGGGTGGGAAGCTGGAGATAGCCGGGACTGTGGTGGGTCAGTGGGCTGGTAGTCGACGTGGTCGGGGAAGAGGAGGCTTCCCTATCCAGGTGGTGTCTGTTGGTGGACCAAATAGAGGGTAAGTACAAAAAGGAAATGAGGTATCTTGAAAATGAGATCATGGGCAGACGGTGACAGTATGATTTATATTCACCACAGTTGCACAGACTAATCAACTAATAAGACCATTAGGCTGCATACTGGCGTGATGTCCACTGGTTGCTCACAAGCATACACAGGCATCAGACATCTATATTTAGAGCACAGAAGAACACAAAACACAATGATTTTTCCTCTACATGTGACTCACAGCAGAATTGTATTTTAAGAGCCATTCATATTTTGGCACACGTTTTCATTAAAGGCGGAATATGTGCTGCCAATCACGTGGCAGTCATCATGGCAGAGAATGCTGGGCTGGCAACAGATGGTCTTTGGGCTCCTGACACATAATTTTGTTTGGGGTTCCTAACACATGAAATCAGAAAGCAACTTGGGCGTAATGCAGCACATAGGCATATCATCCAATCAGATTATTGAGAGTGGCAGCCTCATTTAGCCTTTCAGAGCCAATAAAGACTCATATTGCTCATCTCTGTGATAGTTTCATTGAGCTGGTACCCTGCTGTTTCAGGGTGCTTCTTTAATGAAGCAAGCAACAGATGTTGCAGTCTGAAGAGTCATAAACATCAACATGGATTTTAGAGTATGTCACTATTATATCCATAACATCTGTTCAAGTCAAGTGGAATTTCTCTATAAACCGCTTTTAACAAATTTCTTGCCAACTGCTTTAGAGAGAACCGATAAAAACGAGATTAAAACAAGGAAGAACTAGCACATCATAAATCACACATTTCTGACAAATTTCTGTCTTTTGTAGTCGTCTGAGAGGTGTGATTTCCACGCCTGTTATAAGGACCTTTGGTCGAGGAGCCAGGTACCATATTCGAGGCTTCAAGAGTCAGGGAACATACCAGGTAAGTCAGCTATGAATCATACTGGCACAACCGTACCATTTTGTAAATCTTCATATGTTAGAAGTAGGACTTCATAGTCAAGACGTGCAGTTACCTTCAGCCAGTGAAGAGAGACTAACACCACCAGGGTAATGCAATAATGTTTTCTGGAAAGCATAATTTCACAGTGAAATGGGCTGTCATGGATATTGCCTTCATGTGGTTGTCAAAGGAGAGCTGTCAAAGAAAAATGACACCCAGAGTAACTGTACAGCCATTGAAATTAGGAGAGAAGTCTGATAAGTGTGTTCTTTACTGCTTAGAGCCTAAAAAGAGCATTTTAGTTTTGTGTGCATTGAGAAGAAAGTTGTTTCTCATCCATCTGAGTACAAGGTTACATTTTTTTTAGCTATGTTAACATATCATCTGTGCGAGAGTGAAAGGCAGTGCATGTAGGATAATAACAGAGGACCTAGAAGCAAACCATGGGGGATGCCAAATAGACTTTAAAAGAGGCAAAGGCCTCATCTAGAATGACAAAATGCGATCTATTAGCAGGGTATAAGCGAAGCCAATTTGGGGCGGTACACAAGAAGTGATACAGAGCTCTGGTGAGTCGGTACAAGCAGCTCATTTTTATTGTCGCAGTGCTAGGCTGTGGTCTGAACACAAATTGGAGTAATTCGATAACTTTGTAGAGATGGCGTCTAAAAGACAGGTGGAGGATTTAGATGCTTTATTTGCAGTGGAATGGGGGTAAAATATGAGATCTGGTCTGACTGGTCCAGGATGCATTGTTATCACCGTTGTAAAGATATAGTAAAGATATTTCACTCTCAATTTCTTTAACTGAGCTACATACAAGGCCCGACAGTAGGTGACGTAAAAAGTAGTCACTATATAACTCAAAAGTCATATGAAGTGATTATTAATTACATATCAAAGTTACATGGTTAGTGATTCTAGATGGCACTGCTCTTTTCTTTTCAATCAATAACAGATATCATAGTCTTAATACATGAAGGTCATTTGTAGTAACTGTATTTTCCTCCCAGCAGCAGGATAATTTTCAACCTGCCCCCCCAATCTCAATCTGTCTTTGAAGCTTTATATCTGCCTCTTGGATGTATACAGAATAATTGTCCCTCACATAATTTCAGATTCACTCAAAATAATACTGACAGAGTAAAAGGCAGAGATTACTGATGTAATTTCCTAAAACATAATATTTTATTATTTTTGTATTTGGCAAAAGATGTGCACACCTGACCAGTTTGCTGTGTAGTTGCAAAAGGAGGAAAAAAACCTGTAGATAGGGCAATGCAAAAACACTGCATTGAACAGTTAAGCCCTCGGTGCTAGACCTTCACCAGAACATTATCTGACGTGATGTTTTTGCGTAGCAGTGTTGCGAGTGTTGGTGAGTTTCATTGCGATGTTCTTTTTGTATTTACAAATAAAAATACAACAGTTTGAAACACTTGAAATATGCAAAAGACATAACCTCAATCTCAAGTCATGCAATTCCTCATCTTACTTTATGTTGCTTTTATGTTGTGGAAAAAGCTCCCTTGCTCCCTTGAGAGCCAATAGATAGTTCCTCGATAAGTAGCTGCAGAGCAGGAACAATGTAGTTCATGTTACAGTTGATTTCTTGCATTTCAAACATTGTTTTCCCAAAGGGACAGTGCAGAGTTTCCTGGTTATTCTGTTGCTGATGCCCTAGGACGTCAGCATCAAATGACTTTTCAAGTAAAAGGAACTCTCCTCAAATCATAACAAAACTAGACAACGGGGAAATTGGCTTAAGTAAAATAGAGCGGTGAGGTATTGGAAATTTCCCCAAAAATTAAAAACCACCAGTATTTTCTTTTTAGATATGTGGAATAATCAAATTCTATTACAGTTTACACAGAAAGAACATACAGCTGTTGCTCTTCCGCTGTGTTTAATTACAGTGCAATGAGATTATACACAACCATTGTTTCAGCTTTCAGCATGGGATGAGTGGGAACACTACAGCCTCTCAACAGGTCTTTGTGCCGTTTAAAACCCTTTCATTTTACCACTAATTAACTTCCAAATTGCTCCTCAGTCTTGCCATTTTGTTCACCAGCAGGACTTCCAGCCCAGCTTTCACATCCGGATTTTGCCCATGTCCCACATGATCTTAACAAGAATCCTCATGGCCACTGTTGCAGTGTAACCTTGTATGGCAAGAATTTAAAATATTTTTTTATCTTTCTTTTTACCAGAGTAAACCTGCTCATACCGCTGGACCCGATGCAGTGAAGGAGAGAAAGAAGCTCAAGCCAGAGGAGAAGAAATCTACTCCTGCACCATGTGAAGGGTTGACCGCAGAGAATGGAGTGGAGGATAAAGCGTCAGACGAGCTGAACGGAGATAAAGACGAAAGCAGGGCTCTCATCCAACCAGAAAGTGCCTTTAGCAGTGACTCCAAGATGTGCAATACTAATCCTCACTTAAATGCACTAAATGTAGACAGTGGCTGCCACAGAGATGAAGCTCTCGCCACCGCAGTCTTACAAAAAGAAGAGTAAGCCTATTTTTCTAGAGAGGGTGACGGATGAAAGATGGAATTGGGTTAAGAATATCTGGAAAGTTGGAAAGCCTACAGTAAATGTACATTTTTTTCCTCTCAGAAAAAGAAAACGAGATGAATTTCGGATCCCTCTCAGTAAACACGAGAAGTGTAAGAGTTATATGACAAAATACTGCTAGTTAAAGGAGTACAGTTGTTCACTCCCTCATCACCAAGATTTATACATGTTTCAAATTGTTTATGAGAATGGTACTTTCCTTTTATCAAAATACTGAAGCTTCAAGAAGCTTTAATTTGGAAACCTTTTATTTCCTATAGGTCGAGATACTCTTCCAGTACTTGGCACCATGTATTTGCCATTGTGATTAATTTTGTGTTGTCACAGTAAACGCTTAATGAAAACTGAACACAAAAAGAGAAATGCAAAATGCAACATTTCTGCCATCGCTCATCACCGTCGGTTTGAGTTTCGTTCAAATTTGAGTGACGAGTAGATTACATCCTGCAGCATTAGTTCACATGAGCTCAGTGCGATTTAAGTCATTTAGCTATTAGTAACATTTCAAGAAACGGCTAGAAAATCAGATGCAAAAGATCTTGCCAAAAATTCTGATACTCAATGTGGTTTCTTGAATCAGATGTAGAAATCTAGTATTGCTGTTTCGACAAAACCTTCTGCATGGTTCACAGTTTAAGAGGTGTGTAGTTATTATGCATGTTGTCCTTTTTCTTCCATCCTTACAAGTACTGTGCCCATTTGCAAAATTAAGAAATGGTTAATATCAGTAATAGTCCATACAAAGGTGTTAACTGTTAGTCAGTAACAGATTTTCTCTGACCTTCAATTTTTTTTGAGATATTTACCTCTGTTGCATTTCATTTTTTTAAAAAGCAAGATGATATCTAGCCACTTTTGAATAGTGTATTCATGCTATACATTATTGTTCTCTGTTGCTGTTTTCTGCATTAGTATCTCTGGAAAAAATGAAAATCACATAAAAAGCTTTGATCGAAAGTCACCCCCTTTTGTAGCTGGAAGAAAGTTGCTTGACCTTCCAATTAAGAGTTTAGCAGTCAACCAGTAATCAATTTTGAGATTTACTCCAGTGTTGTTTTCACACTCATACTACTTCTTAACCAGAGTCATTACTTAACATTTCCAGTTATTTCTCCTGAAGCTTTTCATCTTTCATTAGTGATCAGAAATATGGTGTATTCCCCCAGTCCCCCGCAAGAGCTAAATAGGTTACCTTTTATGTAAGTTGATCAGAGTTTCTTCCTAACTCATGGAATGTAAGAGAATGAACTGCTGTTGGGTTTGGTTGAACGTTGATGGATTGTGGTGTGGTGTATTTGAAGGCAATGCAACTTACAATGCTTAATAAAAGTCTATTCTTTTAGTATAATTGCAGTTTGTTTCTTTTATTCCCCTCCAGAGTATTATATTACTTTGGCATTGTCATTTCACCTTTTGCCTGCTGGCTGACTAATATTTGCCATATTTTAAATCCCTGCATTACTTTGTAAACGCTACCAGAGTGAACAAATCCAAATGCAAGCTGGCAAAAGTGAAAACATGCTTTGACAGCTTTTGCCTGCCACCTTCTGGAAATGAGCTGATCCTCTGCTTTTAAAAACTGCCAGTTGCTACGATTAGAAAACATTGTGAAAATCCTTTTGAGATCAACATATAATCAGGGATGTAGTGGTAAAGTCACTTTACCCACCTGTTTATTTGTAAAATACACTTTGCTAACTTTTAGGTTGATAAAACCATTAATGACATAAATTCCTAATCCATATAGGTTATAAGTAATAGTTATGTTAGTTATATGAGGATGGGGGTTCATAAGGGGAAAAAAAGCATAAACGTTTTTGGTTGTTTGGCCACCTTTCTATTTCCCATGACATCACTGTGTAATAATCCATATTTGAAAAGTAAAATATTACATGTCAACAGTCGTGGAGATTTACTTGTTCTCTTCATTCGCCACTAATAATAACCAATGTAAAGATGCTATTTTAGCTGTATGCATGCTGCTGGATGTACTGTAATGCGACTAGTCTCCAAATGTCCTGGAGGAAAACCCTAGCTGCAGTGTTCATCAGGCCACTGATTCATCTAATTTGAGGACTTTTTTTTTTTTTTTTTTTTTGCTCCCTGACGTAACATTTATTTTACATTTTGTTATTTATTTTTTCCAATGCGAGGACACATTTTCCTCTGCTTTTTTTAATATGACCGCCTCGGTGCTGTACAGTCACCAGGGGGCATGCACATAGTAATAATAATAATAATACATTTCAGGAAAGCCTGCTACGACGAGCCTCCATCGTTTCCACCGGGTCGTCTGGATGCAAACGCGGGACGTGCGATGAAGACGTGCGCTTAGGTTCGCATGTCCAGCGGGACTGCCCCTGTTTTTTTTTTGGAGAAGATCATATTGGATCATATTGTTTGCAGGACGTTGTTCCTGCAGCCCCCCCCAGTCTATCCCGACGTAGTTGTGAATTGAACATGGCGACTGTACCAGTATATTGCATTTGCAGATTACCTTACGACGTGACCCAGTTTATGATCGAGTGCGACGCTTGCAAGGACTGGTTCCACGGCAGGTAATGCGGGATATATTCACTACGATGTTTTTTTGTGTGTGTGTGTGCTGGTTTGCGTTTGTGGGGGGAAAAAATGGCGAGGTCTTAATGCGTTTGACAGCTTTGTGGCTCTCAGTCGCTCGTCTACATCTGAAGAGAGGCCGCTCGGAGAAGAAGAAGAAGAAGGCGGAGTTAAATATAGCCGACCGGGGCTGTGACATTTTTTTGCTAATAACACAAAACAGATTTGTATTATAAAAAATAGAGCGTTTTATAGAGTGAAATCGGTCTGGGTTTCGACTGTTAATTGTAGTTAGCGGGTATTTAACACCCCCGCATAGCCCCAAACTAACCCAGTACCATTGTAATGAACGGACGGCAGCAGCGGGGGAAGCCTCGGTAGACTCGCTGCACATTTCTCTCCGTTTCCCGCTTCCCAGCCGCTTTGTACACTACATTTCGTGTACTTTGTATGTGTACGTTGTCATGTTTTTGTCGTTTTCTCAGCTTTATCGCGTGTTTTTACACAACACGGTTGAAAATCACGACCCGAGTCTGAGCTCAGTCTGTAGCCTTCCTGCCAGCAGCTATGGCTGACAATAGCCGTGTTGGATATCCGTGGCTTTGTGGGAAAAATACATTTATTAGCGTGCAGCCAGCTGGTTTGTTAACAATCTAAACTATCCGTGCTATTTTTAATCCACTGTGCTGATACGTGGGCGTATCGTCCACCGCCGTTTATCACTTTCCCCCCCGCCGTACGTAGACTGTAATGATATCGGTCAAATCCCGTTATCATGTTATATTTCCTTGTTGTTACACAAGTCTACCTATCCATCTTTGGCACGCTTGACGTATTTCGACAGCACTGTGGATGTCTGATTTTAAAAAAGACCATTTAATTGTGCATCGTTTTGGTGAACAAGCCCTTCGGAGCACTGAACAGTATTTACGCGCCTGAACATTAACCCTTTACTGAGAGCCAGGCTGGGACGTAACCTTACCACATTACACCCAGTGATGTAGTGGTTAAACCGTGACCTCCATGCATGCTTAGTAAGGCTACTTACTAAGATGTATACTATGAATTGAAGTCAGAATGGTTTATGTCAACCTAAACATGTGGGTAAACTGTATTGCAAATAAAAATGTGGGTAAACTGAGTGTAGGTGGATTTACCCTCCACTACATGCCTGCTTGTAACAAGTCTAATCATTCAGGCTCCCAGTAGCTGGCCATCCAAAGAAGGGTGGATGGAGTTATTTAAATCAAATTACAAATCTCAAATCCATAGGTTGTTGTTTTTTTTTTGCTACAGGACACAATCATAAAAGACATTTGGTCCAAAATGGAATTTGTTGTAAAAATAAAGCCTATGTATACAAATCTCGCAATAGCCTAGATTAAAACTAAATTTACTATCATGTTAACATATTCCCATAGGGACTGTGTCTGTGGTACTAAATTGTGACTTTGTAGACCTGTATTTTATGGTATTTTATATTCCCATAGGGACTTGTAGTTTTAAGGTGATATATTTGTAGTAACCCTCTAAAATTATTATAGGATTATTATGGTTCTTTGTCGTAACATCAACAACAACAACAATTTTACTATTTTTAACTAATAGATAATTGCTCATATCTGAAAAAAAACACAACCTACAATAAGTGTATAAGGCCTATGTGGGGTTTTTTTAAGTTTCAGTGTGTCTCAGCCAAATCCTGTCCAAAGTACAAAGTAGGCTTAGATAGTCAAATGGGAAAGTGAAGTTTAGTACACTGCTGATATGCCTGCCTTGGAGGTGGCAAAGTTTAGATGTGTTGCCTTCCTGATCAGCATAGTGTCTGTTGCATCAAGCCACATTTCACTGTTGTAAACCTGAGTCTGTATTCAGCCTTCATGGAAGCAGAAGCATGGTGAGCCAAACATCATTTCTGTTTTCACGATGCAGATATTGTGAACTAATTTTCAGATGAACGATGCTAAAATATGACTTATTGATGTTTATTGCATAACTACTGCAGTCACACCCCTGACTTTTCATGCAGTGTTAATTCCTTTCAAACTCATTTTTCTTCTTTTTTTCTTGTCTTGCCACTGAATTTCCACTTCATGTTACTTGCCCTCGCGCAGTCTGGTCTATGTTACAAGCATTCACGACTGTCACTTATTGTCAGAAACAAGAGAGAGGCGTTTGCCCTGCCTCCTGCCCTCCTGCACTTTATAGCTTAATAGAAAATGTAGTGGAGTGTATTTCGTTGTTCCCCAGGGTTCAGTTCTAGGTCTTCTCTTATCCTTAGTTTATATGTTCTATATGTTCCCCATCATCTTTAACTAGGCTGTTCTCTTTCACTTTTATGCAGATGACACACACCTTGACATAGCAATAACCTTGTGAAATAGCACAGCACAGCTTTTTTTTTTTAAGTACTTCTATTTTATATTTTTATATATTTATTGTAGCTTACAACCGGGTCCTGAGTGCAAATTTCGTACCAACTCGTGTAAATGTGTGCTGGTATGACAATAAAGTTCCTTGAACCTTGAACCTTGAACCTTAAATAAACTCGAATCGTCTATTATAGACAACAAAAGGTGGATGACAACCTCCTCAGTGCAGATGAACCTGAAATGTTCATTCTAAGATGCAAACATCTCATCTGTCAGATATCACTTTTCTCTATTAATTTCAGAGGCTGCATAGTTACTCTAAAGGATTCTGTTAAAAATCAAATCACAAGGCAATATTCCTAACAGTATATTGTGATCTTAGAAACATCTCCAGGATTAGCCTGTCTTCTACTTTACTGACTTACTGCTGTACCATTGTCATTATTTAATTCCAAACTCACTACCCATTTATTCAGTACAGCCCACAACCTACCTTTATTCCCACCATGCCAGCCATTCCTTTCCCTTTGGCTCCTTCACTGCAGTCTGTCTTGTTCTTATTATCCCATGTATTTGTGCCCTTTGTTTACTGTAAAATACTTTTGCTGATTGTTTAAAGCACTTATAAATCTGATTTGACTTGACTTGAATTAGAGCCGCGTGTCAAGTTTTGGTTCTAGCTGGTTTTTAGCTTTAGAGGTGTTGATAGTCCCAGAGTAGGTTATTTAAGAATATGTAAAAACTGGGCGTCCTGGTGGCTCAGTGGTCTTTCCTGTCCGGTCTTTCCTATTAACTATCAAATAAAGGAAAAAATGCCACAAAAAAGAAGTTTTACATACATCCAAAGTTTCTTCACATGGACTGGATCAAATGTTAATGTTTTAGTATTATTTTTGAGTGCATGTTTTTACTCTCGGTCAGTGAGCATCAGGAAGTTAGAATTCCCTCCCCTCATGCTTATTACTGTCATGCTCTTTGGTTTTCTTTAGACGTAACAGCCCTTAGGGCTGGGCTTTCAGGTGACATAATGTGCTCTCTGGCAGCCATGTTGGAGGTCAGCTATTGGCAGCAACAATGTCAGCAAAAATGGCTGAGAACAGCTGGTTGCACTTCTAAACGTATGACTCAGCCATCTCAACAGTAAGGAATAGACATGGTTCATTTCTGTGCTGTTTTTGACTGTGAACTGATTCTTTCATCACTGATGCATCTGGTCAGTTTTGTGCTGAGAAAATGTTAGCTTGTTTCTAGCTAACCACAGACAGCTAGCCATAGTCAGCTAGCCATCACTGTCTTGTTAACACATCAGATTTGCAGACTAGCTGGTGTCACATTTCTAGTAGCTGGTAGTTACGTATTAATAGTCACATTAGTTTCTTTGCTGAATTAGCTTGCTGGCTTGTTAACTAGCTAACTGGTTAAATGAACTGACTCTTCTCAAGCTACAACTCTAGGTTAAGTGTTATGGAATAGAGGCTAAGGGTGAAGACAAGATAGTTAACTACTTCACCGTAATCTGGATTTGAAAACCAATCTATCTTATCAGAGCATTTAGCTAGAACGTCGCTGATGGATTCATACCCATGACATGTCTTTTTCAGATTTCTCTCTTTTTCTAGCCCAGTTATATCTCGCCATTATTAGCAAACAGACAGTTCTGCAATGGACCTCAGAGATGGCGCCAGGCGTAGGGATTTTCTGACGCAAATGCAAAGCCTCTATAGAAGCCCTTGTTTCTGTGCCTTGTATCAGTGTCATTATAGTGACCATGCTGGTCCACAAGTGTGTTATTAGACCCTTTGGGTAATACAAACCTCCTAGAACCACAATACTGTTTGCATTTGCTTCTCGGATGTTAATTGATGGTATCATGCTCTCCCCTTTACTCTCCCCAACTATTTATTCCCTGTTTGTAGACAGGGTTGGCTTGACATACAATCAAGACGTGTTTGACAGCGTTTATACCCGGTCACATTTCATTTTCTTTCTTGGCACCTTGCGTTGTTTGTCCAGGAGACAAAAACATCAATGAATCAAACATAAGTTAACATTATTTGTCCACTGATTTCATCTGCTGCAAGGACAAAGTGAGATGCTCAGGTGTGGGGTTAGCCCGATATATCAGTCTGCTGATATATCAGGCTGATAATTGGCTTTTATTATAAATAAGATACCAGCCAGTCAGTGTCATCTACATCCGATTTGATGGATTTGATGCAGTTGGTTTCATTACATATTTATGGTATAATTGATCAATACTACACTGCTTGTCTATGTAAAGCCTTAAACTGAAATAAGTCTAATGCAGCATTTTAATTGGATTCCACACAAGTATTAATGAAAATGTTACTAGTATTTAAAAACTCTTTTGTTGTTATTGTTCATCCATACAAAACAAAATTCTCACATGATCTAAATATACTTCCAGTCATTGATTATAATCAC
>OOFE01041417.1:0-18376 GCA_900323365.1 Monocentris japonica | reverse complement strand
AAGATATGAGAGGCTAAATTGTAATCATGAGAAACATTCTAACTCAGAATTATGACTTGGTATCTCAGAATTATGACTTGGTATCTCAGAATCATGACTTGGTATCTCAGAATTATGACTTGGTATCTCAGAATCATGACTTGGTATCTCAGAATCATGACTTGGTATCTCAGAATTATGATTTGGTATCTCAGAATTATAACATAGTATCTCATAATTATGACTTGATATCTCAGGATAATGACTTGGTATTTCATAAGTATGACACAGTATCTCATAATTATGACATAGTATCTTAGAATTATGACTTGGTATCTCATAATTATGACTTAGTATCTCATAATTATAAGATAAGTTGCGCATGCGTAGTGCGGTCTACACCAAGTTTAGATGAGTGAGAAGAAGAGCTGGCGAGCGATTGGTCTTCATGAATATGGAAGCCCATTTCCAATAAAAAAATATGTATTCATAGCTAAACAATAATAATAATTAAGTCATAATTATGAGATGCTAAGTTGGTGATATCTCATAATTTTTGTGAATACTTTGTGGCAGAAATAGGCTTCCATAATACTCTGTCTGATTTGATTGTGGGGGACAATAATAATAACTTCATCCCTTCATTCAAATCCCAAACTATTCTAAGTCTTTCCAAATTCCAAATTCGTGGCCTGCAGACTTTGTTTGCCTGTTCTGCTTTTTTTCAATACAGTCCTCAAAAGAAGAATGAAGGAAAAGAAGATCGGAAAAGGGAGGAAAAAACAATCATTTCAGACATTGCCTCTCCTGCTGAGCAATGTTTCCTTGATCCATCACCCATACATGCATGCTGCAGACCCACTCACAAACAATGGCAGTGAACACGCATATGCACACACACAAACATCATTCTCTTGTCAATAGATAAGCTTGAAGAAAGACGCTGCTGTGAGGCCAAGCTGCTCCACGAATGCGGTGTGTGTGTATGTTTGGACTGGACTGAAAAGGCCACAGGAATGACATTTCCTCTTCCTCTCCACACTAGCTCCGCAAACACATCAACCTGAAACGCTCACGAACCCTGCAGCTTACTTCTCCCTCTCACAAAACATTGATACATTCTTTCTGTAGTTATTTCCACAATGGACCGATGCACAATGCGAGGTATTTTTCTGCTCTTGTTGGCTGTGGAGTCTATTGTGCTTGTTAGCTGCTGGAGCTGGCATTCAGAGGAAATACCGCTGCAGATTTTGGTATTTTAGCTGTAAAGCACAAGGATGACATTTTCCTTCAATGAAAGGATTTGAAAAGAGCTCTCATCAGTTTGGTTGCCCGTGGAGGTAGAATGCTCTCAATGCTCTGGACTGTTTGACTTCAGCCTGTTTGAATAAGGGCATAGAGTGTGTTTGGAGAAATGTCCTTTATGGGTTAAAAGATCTGAGATGTAGGTAGGAGCCAGACCTGGGCAAGCCTTAAATGTCCAGTGCATTGAGAACTGCATTTTCCAATCTCATGGTATTTGTAGAATATTATGCAATAAACCACATGCTTCCATGTGACATCTGTAGATGAGATTGGTTCTCTGACAGTGATCCTTTAATTGTTTTATTATCTCCTGTTTTTGGGTTACTCTTGAGTCAGTCTTAGGTCAGCAGATGTCCTCCCTCGCCTCTGATATCTTTCCCTTTTTTATTGCTTTATTACCTTAATCATTTAGTGTTACATTGTTTTAGTGTAGTTAGTGTAGAACTATATAAGCTCCCCTGTAATGTCTGTATGTTGGAGAAGGTTTGCCACCACACCATCACTGATGTGGTCTCACATTTTTTCTTCCCGTATATACGTATTAAATCTACTAACCGAATTGTTGTCTTGTGTCGTTTGATGATTGACATTAAGGTTGACGAACCTAGGTTGGAGTTCTAAGATTTCCACCACAATATTGTTTAACATAATGCATGTAAATCGATGGTGTGTCGGTGTCTCCCTGTCTTCTGCCCAATGCATGCAGGGATAGGCTCCAACCTGCTATTACCCTGAAATGGAGTACGCAGATAAAGAAAATGAATAAATGTTCGTGTGAAGATACCCCAAAATATGATAACTGTCCGTGTTGTCAAAATTTGACTCATGCCCTTTGGGAAATTATTATGCTGGTTGTCATCATAATCAGATAATTTTAATAATCCAATCTACTTCCTGGTGTAAATGACATCAAAGATACCCAGATTTTAATTAACGCTCTGATTGGTTGACACAATGCATAGTTAATGAGGTCCGCTTGGTGAACTAACCAAATTCACCATGTTTCCATTATGGATTGTGGGTGATTGCTGAAGTTCCCCCAGAGATAATAATATTGGTATGCAGTGGATGGCACAATTTGATTAAAGAATCAGGCTTTCACAGGCTGTCCTGCAGTTTTGTCAGCACTGCCGACTGGAGGCAACGTTTGGAATTACTAGCAAAGATGGTGGGGTAACAGAAAGACATCCGACTGACATGCCTGAGGTTGTGGGTTCAGCACTGAGTCAAGTACGTGAGGGGGGGGAGAAAAGCGAGAATGACATTGCTAAAGCAGAATAAGGCTCGGCGGGAAGTGCAGTGGTGTCAAGTCACATAACAGTCACAAAGTTTGCATATTCCAAAACTCAACAGCCTCTAAAACAACCTCACAATGCACTTGCAAGATTCCCTACTAAGGCAAATATTTGGTTAACATGGAGGAGGAGGGGGTACAGAAAACAATCAGAACTGCTTTTTTTTTTAACTTTGCTGACCCTTTTTGAAAATGTAATCTCTCCAGCCTCAAACAAAACCCTCTGTTGTTTTGCTCGGCCTCACTTCCCCATCTCAGATACTCCCTCCTCAAAGCCTGGACGGAACTGCTTACTTATTTGTTTGTGGTAGACATGGCATCGAAATGACTAAAACGTTGTTGAATGGAACTATCTCATAGCAGTTTTAGCCAAATGTAGTTTTGGTTTCCACTATATCGCTTGGATTCCAACCTCATATAGTGCAGCCCAAGCCTCAGTTAAAATAAAACACCAATGTTGTCATCTATTTTTGTTAAATAGAGGACCAGGATGTCCGGCATCACCCTCTTTGTTTGCTTTGGCAATAGAACCTCTGGCAGCACTAATTACAATCCACTCTGATCTTATATGTGGATGATATTTTGCTCTATTTAAATATCACGACCCATCCCTATACTTTAGATTTATTTATAGCATATCAAGTTAGAACCCAAAACTGAAATAACAGCTCTCCAATTTCAATACAGAGCCAAAATCAATTGAAGTGATCATACTTCAGTTACATACTGTAGGTATGTGTATCCCCTCCAAAATCAGAGATACTTCAGGTTTACTTGATGTATTGAATTACCCTCCATGCAATTGAGATAGTCACTCAAGATCTGAGAAGAACAAACCTCCTGATATTTTTATGTTGCGGACAGACAGAGGCACAAGCAGTGTGAACATACTGCCTTAAGTCTTGTATTTGTTTCAAAACCTGCCTACATCATTACCAGTATCATTCTTTAAGAAAATGGTGAGTGCTTTTATTTGAGCACTCAAATGAATGATTAGTATCATTCATTAAAACCATGCTCATAAAATACAACAGATATGCAACTGCTAAACCTTAATGTTGTGTGTGCAGTTCAGGGTGATGGGTTCAGGGTCGTCCAGCTAGTCTGAATCCGAGAGGTGTGTTGTTGTTTGGATTTCTGTGCTAGTCATGGACTGTCCATAAGGCAGGCTCATAAGTGTACATGGTGACTTCATAGTTGTTTCATCAAACCTGAGGCCATATGTTTTGGACATGTTCTAGATGTGTGAACAGAGGGGCTGAGGTGTCAGCTGATCACCATCTGGAGGTGAGTTGAATCTGGAGTCAGAGGGTCTCCTGCCTGGTGGAGGAATGATTGCAACTCTCACCTCTGAGAGAACTGGAAGCTACTTGCATCAAGGCAGAGGTTGGGGAAATGGAATCAGAATGGACCCTGTTCAAAACATCTGTCGTGGGAGCAGCTGCAAGGAGCTGTGGCCAGAAGGTGGTCGGTGCTTGTCATGGCGACAACCCAAGCACCCATTAGTGGACATCACTGGTGAGGGTGGCAAGCTGAAAAAAGAGGCTTTATGGGCCTGGTTGGCACAGGGAGACTCTGGACTCGGCAGAGAGGTACAGTAGTTGCAGAAGTTCAAGCCCAGGTGAGAGACGAGTTTGGCGAGGCTATGGAAGATGGCTTTCCAGAGGGTCAGAGTCCATTGCCTTGGCCAAGGTCACCGAGGTAGTTTGAAAGCTCCTCAGTGGCAACCCTGCCACCCTGACCTGGTTAAGTGGCTAGAAAATGGATGGATGGAGGTATTTTTCATTTTTGCATTGCATTCAACTCAGTAACTTTAACTCTGTACATTTTAAATGAGCTACTTTTTACCTTTACTTAATTTATTTTTACACCAGCAATTTAACTTCTTTTCTACTTGAAAATAATATTTTAGTACTCTTTCACCCCTGCATATAAATATGTATATATAAGTATGGATAAACAGTGTTAATGCTCTTAAAAAAGCATATGTATATGGTATGAAATAGTGTGACCATTATGAAAATGAAGCAGATATGTGAATTTACAGCAATATAGATGATGTTATCACTTTAAGAGGAACTTGATCTAAAATCAATTGACAGAAAAATTTAAATCCATTTCTAAACTGATTGTCCATTATCCTGGTTCCTGCTGTGTTTATTGCTTTTGTGTTGTTTCATTTTTTCCCCCACTGCTCTGTAAGAAACATAATTGGAAATATTAAGGAAGCTAAGTGTGTTTGGGGTCCAAATGTGAAAAAAAACAAGGGGCATAAATACTTTTATGAGCAACTGTATAAATAAATCAGGATTGCTGACTCATGTCTAGCATGGATCTCAGCCTTTCAGCCTCTATTACACAAAGGTTCAATTATACTTAAGTCTGGTGATAGCAGAGGTGATAGCAGAGGCCATGGAAGGAGTTTGTCTTTGTTTAGCAGTGTGTGTGGGGTCATTATTACCTTGGGATATGGGAAGATCATGAGAGAACAGTGTTTGCACCCTAGGGTGCTCCTGCAGAATCATCAGACCTAATGACTCCCAGTAGATGGTTGCTGTACCATTTCAGATCCACCAGCATGTTTACCAGTTAAAAACAGACAATGTGGGTTGAAAGCCTCCTTTGACTTGCTCCAAACATAAACCGGTCTGGATGGAGGAAAAAGGCTGACAGACAACTCATTAAGAAAAGGATAGATATATTTCATTATCTAATTTGAGAGATATTTTGTTAACTGATTAACAAGGATGAAGGATTCTTTGGACTTCAAAAATGACAGGGTGTATCCAAGTGTTTCTACTGTACATGTGAGAGATGCATGTACAGTCCTGTGCAAAAGTCTTTAAAAAGACTCCGTAAAGTGAAGATGCTTTCAAAAATAATGAAATGAAAAGTTTCTAAATATCAAAAAAAATTACTATAAAGAGCCGTAATGTAAAACACTAATGCAGAAAACAAAAACAAATAAACATCTACGACCAAATTTATATAAAAGTATATATAAAATTATATAAAATTTCAAGCTTTCCAGCAGGAAAAGTTACCCAAAAGTGTTTTGGCTCTCTCAATATGGCAACCTCACAGCAAATGCATTACTTATGAAAACTTCATATTGATTAGATTGCTCCTCCCATCGGCTAACCCTGTATATGGCCAGACAGCCAGGCATGGTTAATCTAGTTCCAGTGGTGCCATTGAACATCTAGGTGTTATGTGTGAACTCAATAGATGAGAGGGAGTCTTTGGTTCACGTCTGGAGTGAAAGGAGATAAGTATTTCTTCCACTTAATCCTCTTAACGAACCATTCATCGCGGAGGCAATCATTGCTGCGGTTCCATCTCCCATACATCTCTGTAATGAGTCCATATCTTGGCAAGACAAAACACACACACTGCTGATTCAAAGCCCTGCCCTGGGTGTCGGTGTGTGTGTACATTGAGGATCATCACAGTTATTCAAGACATGGAAAAGTTGATGCAAATGCTAGCTATTTTCCTATTATATCTGTCTTGTTAATCATCCGCCAAGGTTCGAGAGACCATGAATCCTTTACTATAATCAAGCACGGCCTGTTTTAGAGTAAGATTATCAGCTCTTCTTGTCTGTGGGCTGTAGTGGGCATTGACCTTACAATCATGGATACAAAAAAACTCACAACAACTAGCTTTGGCAGTCAGCCAGCAATAAATCAAGACACAACAATTAAAGTCCTTTCCAACAACAAGAATAATTGACTCCTACTGTCCTTGCTAAAAGATGATAAGCAGTATGATTAATAAAGTTGGGAGCAACTATTGTCTGCTATAAGTCCAATGAGCCATCACCCATCTGTGGTTTCAGACTCAATAGATACAGTATACAGTAGATGATCACAAACGACCAATCAGGAAAGGGGGTGGGGCTTAAATTACACCAGTGAATCAACAGGACTCTCTGTTCAGAGTCCAACAAGCCGCCAATCATGTCAATGCGTGACTTTTGACTTTTTGCTACCAAACGCAATTGTAGCTGTACTGGAAATATGACATTATGTTGCCTATGCTTGGGCATTTGTCCATGGGAATAAGAAAAATATGCCACCAAACAACAAAATGGCCCAGAAATGCAAGGTACATCGGCAACAATTTTAAGGTGGATTCTCCCTTTAAACATCCATAGTCAGAATGGACACACTTACTGTATATACCACAACCTTAAAACAGCCTAGAGGGGTGATCTACCACCCAAGTGAAAATATCACCTTCTACTTCGGCCACACTTTTATCTTTAAAATATAGCCTGTTCATAATGAAGGATATACTGAATAAACTAGGTTGATTCATATTGCATGTATGAGTTATCATGTCATAAAATACATACTGTTTTTAAATGTTTAATGCTTAGTGAATGTTAAGTGAATGCTGGACAGGATAATGGCAATATTTTAGAGTGACAATAGTTTTTTTGAATTTTTTTTATGGATGCCTTTTAAACAACCTCTGCCTGTTTATTAAAAAATATATATTTGGAATTTTTTGTGTAATATCTTTTGGATTGAAACACAGAAACTAAGACAGTGTGCACTCTAATATCATGAGTTTTTTGTCAATTCCTGCTTGTTTGGCAGGAGTTAAGTGGATAGTAGCTCAAGTGCAGCGCATTTAGCTCCAATCCTGCTTTACAAAGGCCAGAAGGGGATTTTGGTCTAAGTAGCTTAACAAGGATTGGATTTCATGCAACATATTTTTTATGGAAAGCTGCAACATGTACCTTTACAAAGAAACAATAACCAATTCCTTCTTCATCAAAAACAAAAAAAAACACTGTTGATCATTTATTGTATAAAGAAGCCTTGTGTGTGTGCGATTTAGCACCCACTGAATTTTGTTGTACAGACAATGGCACCCTGGCAATATCTTCCAGTATTCTTACCATGTGTTCACACCATAGGCAACTTTGAGAGTGCAGCTGCAGGAAACCCATTCATTTTAATTGACCAGAGAATCATTGTTGATCACAGTTTCCCCTTTTGAGGTCAAGTAAAAGGTTTTTATTTAACAGTGAAATGTCAAGCGAAGGTTCCCACAGCTGATCACCTATGAACAGCCAATCACGTACCAGCATTGCTATATGTCCCGCCCGTAACCAGTACCTGCAACACCATTTGCGCTACAGATCATACCCGTGAGTATAACCTATGCATGCTCAGATGGAGGTTACTTCTTTTCACTATAGACATTATGATGCTTCCTGCACCCTCGTCAGGTTTGATAGGGTGAATAGTGGTCTTTTAACTGTAATGATTTTTTTTTAGAAATTACCAAACAATATAAGCCAAAAATCTAACAGTAAAGAGATTCTTGAGAGCACAATAACATACCTACATTTGCCATTTACAGTCACTTATATATGGGGAGTCTTGTAGGCTGAGTTTGAGCTACATTATGTCTTTGTGGAATCATAGGCTCCCCAAAAGCTGCAATGTGCAACTTTTTGACATTAAAACAACAACGAATAAACAAGATATGTTACACATTATCGGTCTATGGTCTGTCTGTGATCCTGTGTGTTTGTGCCTAAATCCCCTGCCTGCATAAAATTGACTATTTTATGATATTCAGGACATTTTGCAGTGTGCACCATTCGCTGTGGGCGTGTCATGTGGCTATAAAAGTGAGGCTAGTGGCTGCAGCACATCGCACATTGCCGTTCCTCTTTTTTTTGCTGCAGATTGGCTTCAACAAGTGCTGGGGTGGACTACACCCACTCAGAAAATGATCTGATAATGGACAACCATCGCTATTGTTTATTTGGATGAATAAAAATTTGCACCAGTCCATCACCACATGTAGTTTGAATTCTGCATGTCATTACGTTTCCGACTTTGACGATGCCGTAAAAGAAAAGTCCCAGCTGTATTTTGCAGAGTTATAGCATTTGGAAAGCAACATCTCTGCAACAAACAGCCACTTTAGCACCGACATTCGCCGAGTTGCATATTTTATCAAGCAAACAGTGGAAAATAATGATCTTCATAAAGACCCATCAAATCCCAGTTAGAGGTAATTGCTTTGTTTGGGGTTTTGATGGAAGGCAGGGGCAGCGGGGCATACAAATGTCTTTATTACCAGTCAATGTCTTTCACCTGCAAAACTCCCCCTGCTCTAAAGGCGGGCTAATGCTGCTCTGGCAGTGCAGCCTTATTGGGATCACTGGAGGAATGCGAGGTGAGAATGACAATAACATTGCTCACTGTTATAATACTCAGCCTTGTGCAGCTGTAGCCAATTAACACAGGCAGGAAAAGTCTGCCTATTGTCAGGCTGCAGGGTTTTGACTGCATGTGTGATAACTACACCTATGGATATGGACAGACAATGGGTGAATAGAATAGAATGGAGAATAGAACAGAATAGAAAGGAGAAGGGCGAGAAAAACAACTCTAGATTTCCAATTAAAGTGATACTGACAAAAAAAACATAATAATAAGAATCTTATGCTTCAGCTGCAGCCTATAGGTTAAGGCTGCTCTTATCAGAAGAGAGTCCCATCCCCCACTAACTGATCCGCCCTACATGCCCAACTTAACTTCTGACACCAGGTAAGATAGCGGTGGGGAAAAAACAGGAACAGGAAGTGATTTATTGAAACTTAAAAGCAAAAAATAAAAGCAATTTCCTCAACAGCGGTGAGCTGGACCCGCCAACATTTGCTTCTCTCCTCCCGTTGGTATCCTTTGATACGAAGCGTTCACAGACCGGCCGGGTCGGTAAACACAAGCCTTCTTCGTGCGGTTTACTCGCATGGCGGTATAGGATTTCTGGGTATATTGACGTTCACATTTTTCGGTTTCAAAATAAAGTTCAGAAACCTTTTCCATTTGGAGTTGCAGAGCTTCCTGGCGCAGCTTTAAGAACGCTAGGAAGGTTTCATCATCATTAAAGATTCATTGAGAAATGATGTTTTATGTTGTCTTCTGTATTTTCTAATATATTTGCAGGGGAGTAGTGAACTGACACAGTGCATAGGGGAGCGATATCAGCTCTATTCACGATGATCATCTGGTCTTGTTTTACTTGCCTCAACACATAATCTGCATTCCAGACTTTGTGTTCATTTCAGGGGCTGTTTGGACGCGATGATCATCATCTTCCCAAACAGGCCCACTCCTCTGTATTGTTTTTGTTCTGCCTCTCCCCATTTTCTGCCCATCCTGTATGTATTCTGCAGAAAGCCTTTAGTCTGGCTTAGCGGAGGCTGAGTAGAATGAAATCAAAGGTCATCCACCTCATGAAGTGTTGAAGCACTGTGGCACCATGAGCTGAGTGTGTGGGAAAGCTCTCGTTAATGGTAATAAACAGTGGCACACACACCTACCTATCTCAGCATGGGCACACACACACATACACACACCTGACTGGTAACTCACACTGCACACTGCACACAGATACACACTGCACACATACCCCTGTTGGCCTGCAAGTCCTTGTTAAGCAATAAAACTGTGTGTGTGTGTGTGTGTGTGTGTGTGTGTGTGTGTGTGTGTGTGTGTGTGTGTGTGTGCATAACCTTTGCTGTGGGTGAGCTCAGTCTGGTGGAGGCAGCCACTGCTGCATCTTGTCCTAATGGCGCTTGTCTTTGCTCACCGGGCCGGGATGGTAGCCCGCTACTGCACTGGGTCCTGGAGGAGTCTGGAGGTCTCTACAGCCCACATCCAACTGCCCACTTACTGCCTGGCTGCCTGTCGCTCTGTCTGTGTGTCCGTCTGTGTTATGGTGCATTCATGTACTGTCTGGATTATCAGACACTGGGAGGTACCACTTGAACACCCCCTCCCCAAGTCGGGCACTGAAGTCGAGGACATTGAGGTGCTAGAAGCTGCCTTAGCCAACATAGTTACAACTGAAGTAGCAGCCTAGATAACTGCGTACATAAAGCTACGATGTGAAACTTTTCTCCTTTAAAACAAAATATAAAAATATAAAATACAAGGCCTAATTACAATAAAATACACAATAAACATGTAGTTGAAAAAGTTAAAAAGTTGCATATTGTAGTTTTAAAACTATGTCTGAGCAAGATTTTTATGAAAAAATACAGCCATGTCATCAGCCTAAATCATGAAGTGGGGCTGCCACCACTGGTGTAACATTGGGTCAAGGGGCCCTTAGGTCAACCAACCAAAACTACCAAACCTGACCAAGACCCCCCCGCCTGTCCTCTGTCGGCACAAGATAAAATTAATTAATATTTGGACTAGACCGTGCTGTGCGGTGTATTCCCCGGCATAATTGAGTAGCTTCATAATTATTTAACCACAGGTCTGAAAGGACAGGCTGGATGCAACGGAAGTCACAGAGACGCTCGATCAAATAATAAGACAAGTGTAGTTTTACAGCCTCTCTGTTTTTTCTGGGTATGGTGTTAAATATCCTTGTGTAGCCACTCTGACTTAAAAAGGAAACCACAGTGACTCTAAGTGAGCCAAGGCAGTTTGTGCATTCCAGCAGGACAGCAGCCAAGGTCATTCATCCTACTACAATAACAGGGCTCTTGAGAACCAGCCCCACACCGATAAAGTTACTTCTCCTCTATTTTCCTTTAAATAATAATCTTAAATGCTTTATGTTATTATTCCAAAACATGAATTCCTAATGAAATCTTCCTCTTAAAGGCTGGGAATCGTCCATACGTGGTCCATTTCCTTCCAGTCTCATGGTCAAAGAATATTTGACCATGTTGACACAGCAACTTGTACAACACCGTATTTATTGGCAATAACACATAGGTTTCATTAACATGATGAGATTTTCATAGCTCCATCTGAAAATAGCCTGAACATAAATAGCCTGAACATAAAAGATAGCCTAATAATAAAACATTAGGTTCCATAACATAACAGACATTTTTATCCAGGCATATAATCTAGTGGGTTTTTTGCACACAAATCAACTGTAGTAAAAGTGGACTAAATTAAATAAACGGATTAAAATCAGTTTTATTAGTACATTCTACGGTATCTAACAGCCCATACAACTGCAGTCGTATCGGCTGTTAGCTGAGGAGGATATACTTGTATATAAAATAGATTAAAAGTTCTATTATTGTGAAAATTGAATCCTAACTATGCATCTTTGTCTGAGCAGTGAATTTTTACAAAACTCCATTGTCTATTCTGTCTTTAACCACTCATGTCAACATTCCCTTTTCATGTATATCATTGAAAATACATATCATATATACCAAAATGTCGGATTTTTTTCTCACATGGGTTATAGCTTTGAAAATGTTTTTTAGGTAAAGCATTCATAAGTTTTTATTATTCCTGAAGGCAACCTTGTGACCATGTTTACAGTAACGTAACACAAATTATTAATGTTATAAAAATGCCAACATCTTCCCTTAGCAAATAATAAGGGATGTAAATAGCCACAAACAATGTTACAATAAAAGTTTCAATCACAAATTAGTGGCCAATAAGTGGAATTCATATACTTCGTGGCCAAAAATGCACTATGGGACTATACAGAATCTACTTGTTACATATTAACAATAGCAAAAAAAACAATAGTGTTATTATAAATTATTTAAAATAATTTTAAGTTGTTCTGACCATGAGTTGAAACTGTGATGCTTGCTCTGGTATTCCGACAAAGTTAATGTTTTGGTATGTTTATGTGTGCGTCTATGCATGTATGTGTGTAAGCCACTTGTACAAAGTCCATAAGGGACCACAGTAGTAGTACAATTATCAATTATCAATCAATTATGTCAGAAAATACCAGAAAATTATTAACATATTGAGATAGCACATAATGTAGAGGGACTAATGGTAACTTTCACTTATATCATCTCCTTTTTAGTTCTTTAGTTTCTTTGTATTGTTAGCCTGAAAAGTCTTTTGAACGCCTCCTCCTCTTTGAATCTCTTCAAATATTGTTTTTACTCCTCCTCCTCCTCCTCCTCCTCCCCGTGACTCTTTTCTCTCCCTTTTTTCTCTCACTTCTTCCCTCCTCCTCTTCCCTCTCCTTTGAAGTAGGAGGTCATCTGAAAAGGCTGTCTGGAAGGAAAAAAAAGAAAACATCCCTCTTTGATACGGCCGCTATAGAACAGGTGCACAGAGGGTTGCCACGGTTGCCGCAAATGGATATTATTCTGGGCTGTTGTTGTTTAGCTGCAGCAGCAAGGGTCAGCTGTGCTCCATCAGCTACATGTCTGCTTGACCGGTAGATATTTCAGCAAGCAACCGTGGAGACA
The DNA here is from genome assembly GCA_900323365.1 of Monocentris japonica. NCBI lineage: Eukaryota > Metazoa > Chordata > Actinopteri > Trachichthyiformes > Monocentridae > Monocentris > Monocentris japonica. The sequence goes on along the minus strand of OOFE01041417.1, from coordinate 5,561 downwards.
GTGAGTGAGCTGCACTGCCATCTAATGGTAAATCCAACGTCACATCAGATCAGTGACCTACAAGAATCTTATCACACCCCCGCTGTGCTACACTGCCATGCCGCAGCATCCTAGATATGGAGTAAACTGTAAATGGAAACCCCAGAGCGCACTTTTTTTTAACGGGGGCCTCGAGACTCTCGCTATATGAGGTTGAACCCAAACTTGTGACCTTATCCACATGCCCAATCTCTCCCTTTCTCTCCCAGTGCTCCATATACACTGTATATTGTCTCATCCAGCAGAAAGGACTTCAACACCTGTAACACCTAAAAAATAAAATGATTTCATTCCAGTGAACTCAATCAACAGCATTCACTCATTTTCCCATTACTGTTCCTACTGTGACGCCCGCGTTGGACATGCGTCAGCCACGAGGATTAATCACGCAGCTGAGAGTTGTTGTTTTGTCTGATCTCTGGCAAAGTGAAACATGTATGTTCTTCCAGATATTTGCAAAAAGACACAGGCCGTTGTTTCACTCGGAGTTTCAAATCGGATGTCGTTCTTTTTTAAAGTGGAAATGCTAGCCGCGTTTTAGTCAGTTTGTTGGTTTAACTGCAAAACACACACACACACACAAACACTCAGCTTCACAAATGCATGTATATGGGCAAAAATGGAATTCCAGCGTGCGGCTCAGTTTCTGATGCAGCATCATTGATTACAATGGCAGCGCTCCGCCAGTAGACGTGCCACATCTCTAATTTGTCTAGTGTAGCAGCCCAGTTACAAATAATTTGTATGATATGTTATGATATGATATGATAATGTACACACTATGTATTAGGGCTCCCCTGGAAGAGCCCTGCTCTCTTCTTTGTCTAACGACAGATCAAATTATATGAAGAAACAAAATAATCACAATGCCATTTCTTTCTTATTTCATGGCAAGCTGTTTGTGCTGTAGGCATTTACTTTATTTCTTTACACGTATAGTCTGTCAAACTACAACATTCATTATATAGCTCAACACACTTCCCTTTCAGTAACTGCTCTCTCAAATACATCAACAGTTTCATAAGTTGGAAGGCTGAAATGATGACTAATAAATGATTCTGGCCTTACTATGCATCTGCATATCTCCTGTGAGTCCAGCTTTCTTGTCTATTATATGTGTGTGGGTTGTTAATTTTAGATCAACCTTGTGCCTATGTCTTTGCTGCTAATTTTGAGATTTAATGTGGGTAACATCCTGAGATGTTTTAGACCTACGGGTTCTGATCATCTTGATGTACTGTTTTAGACTAGGGCACTGATAATGGGGACAATAAAACCATTCAGAATGTTTTTTCTAATAATATCTTTATGATGGAAGGGAAAGGTGGTTCCTTTTCACACTGACGCACACTGTTACCACCCCAATTTTCCTTTTAGCTGTCCTTCCCAACCCACAACCCCCCAAGACACCCAAAACAAATGGGAAAAAAAGAGCAGTTTCGGTATAATTGATGATGCAAGACTGAATAGGTCAAGGAGGTACCAGGTTAAGCTGGAAGTGATAGAACCAAAGTTACAGTCATGATTAAAAGTTTGTGAACCTCTTATGCAATTATAGAAGTTTTTACTTTTCAGTCCTTAATTAATCAATATAAGCTTTTTCTTAACTGAAATAAAGGATCTATATTTACCAATTTCATATGTTTTTTTAGAGGAAATTGTGCATGTTGTGCATCCATCAACAATAGGAAGAGAGAATAGAAATGGCATTCAGGGTAGCCAGGAAGAACCTCTACTGTCTAAAAAAACAAAAGCTGCCAATCCTGGTTTGCCAGGAAAAATGCAAAAATGGTGAAAACCTAAAACTGTCCACCACCAAAATAACCTTCTCCCTATGGTCAAGCATGATGGTGGTCATGGTCATGGTCAGCGTCATGGTCTGGGCCTTTTCTTCTTCCTCTGGATGTGGACAATTTGACATCATGAAGGGAACCAAGAATTCTGAGGGAAACCACAGAACAGAAGGTCAGTCTGAGAGCTGAAGCTGGGCTGAAAGTGGCTGTTCAACAAGATGATGATCCTAAGCATTCAAGCAAATCAACCTGGCTTCTTCTTCTAGAGTTTTGGATTAGCTAAGTCAAAGTTCTGACCTAAATCCAGTTGAAATGCTGTGTCAGGACCTGAAGCAGCTGTTCATATGAGACAGACCTCAAACCTCACTGAGTTAGCCGAGTTCTGTAAGGATGAGTGGGAGAAAATCCCTCTAGGAAGAAGACAGAGACTGATTGGTGATAAAGGAGGAGCCACAAGTTATTAGATAAGGGTTTTTTATAAGGTTATTCCTCTATAATATATGAAATAATGACCATGCCCTACAGGGTTCATAAACTTTCAAGCAGGACTGCATATGGAGCAGGCCTGATTAATTGAGTTTTCATTATGATGACAGAACAGATAGGTTGAAATAATCCACAAACAGTTGTCATAACCGATAGATGCATCAAATCATTGGATCTTCTGAGGGCACCATTCATAATGTTACCAATCAGATCAACAGATAGTAACCCAATGACATCCCCTGCTTTAACTCATAGCTATTTCCCATTGGCTTTTCACACAGTGTCCTGGCAGTTCAGTGTCGGGTGTCTCACGTCAGAAGGGACAATGGAACCGAAACACAAAATTGACCGCTATTTGAAGTCTATTCAAGCATCTCATTATCAGAAGTAAATAAGAGTCAACGGGATCGTCCATGTTCTTTCACAGCTAGTCACACATAGCCGATGTAATCACAAATTAATTTCCACGCCAACTGTTTGGGGCGCTTTAAGAAATTTAATCAAATGCATTCTCCCCGACGTGATGCGGGGAGGCCTAATAAAAAATACTGTCACGCACTACCTCGAAAATGAATCCAAATAATAATAGTCTGTTTATTTCTGTCTTTTCATTCCCAATCAAAAGGTTAATTCTCAGCGCGTTTGAAAGGAGTAAAAAGATGTTTACTGATGTTTACCCCTTAGGGTTCCTATTATCTCTCTCTCTCTATATCTCTTCTTGGTTGAACTGTTACCGTCGCTGCAACGACGCACAGAGCGTACCCACAGGTGGACAAATAAGAGCTGAGATGATATTTGAAATCATCAGATTCTTTGAGCTCCTTGGAGGCAAGCAGATTAGATGGCGTTTTTGCATCAACAATCCAGCTGACAGGAATGGTAATATTAAAATACAAGATGTTTTATTGCTTGTAATTTAAGAGTTACATAAGCTGCAGATGATATTGCGACACCGGAGCTGAGTGCTATCAAACGTAGTGTAACAGTGACTCTAATGACATCCACTCCACAGCCAGGATGGGAGTGAAGTAACCAACCTGCCGTTCGCTGCAAGATGAAAGATGTTCAGACCCTGAGGGGTACAGTGGGCTGCTAACTTCAATCACATTCCCCTCAACAGTATCTCCCTAATAACCGGGAGGCCTCAACAAAGCGCAAAAATGTTTTTTTTGCCTTTCAGGGACGTTCAGAAGGAGGGAGATGCATGTTTATCGGCTCCAAGAAAGGGTGTTTTACACTATCTTGCTCTCTCTCTTTTTGTTTTTGTCCCCTCCCACCTTCTATTTCTCTCTACTTCTCTTTCTCCCCTCAGTGACAGAATGAGGACACCACGTTCTGCTATGGAACATCACTGGAGGAGGTTGAAATGGATCTAAAAAGCAGCCCCTCAGGTTGGCTGGTATGGACATGCAAAGAATGGATGAGAGCACATTTTATCATTTTAATACTAGTCTGACTCAGTTGCTTTGAGCGTGCACACTCACAGGCTCTTTCTCTCTCACTCTATCATACACACACACACACCTCCCCACCGTTACACCTCAGCTGATATGTGTCTATGTGCAATCTATCAGTATCCATCTGAATCCAGCATCCAACTAGTGCCCAGCACATCCAGCCAATCATCTTTTTATCAATATGGATCAGATGAAAGGACACAATTTTCTCTGAAAGCCTAGGTTGCTTTGACCATGGGGAGATACAGTTGCGAAAAGTTTGTGAACCCTTCTGAATTATCTGCATTCCTGTATAAATGGCTCCTAAAATATGGTCTGATCTTCATCTACAGTGCATTCAGAAAGTATTCAGTATTCATTTCTTTTTAATAAATTTGCAAAAAATTCTAAAATTCTGTTTTTGCCTGTCATTGGGGTATTGAGTGTAGATTGATGAGGGAAAAAATGAATTTAAACGATTTGAGCATAAAACTGCAACATAACAAAATGTGAAAAAAGTGAAGGGGTCTGAATACTTTCTGAATGCACTGTAAGTAATGACAATAGATAAACACAATGTGATTTAACAAATAACACACAAAGATTTGTACTTTTACTTTGTTTTTATTGAACAATGATCAAACGTTAACAGCTTGGATTGGAAAAAGTATGTGAACCATGAGATTTAGTAACTGGTGGAACCTCCTTAAACTCCTTAAACTTAAACTGTAGTTGTTGATCAGACCTGCACAACATTAGGGGGTATTTTGGACCATTCCTCCTTGCAGAACTCCTTCGGTTCATTGATATTTTTGGGATGTTTTGCATGAATGGCTTCAGGTCATGCCACAATATTTCAAAAGGGTTAAGGTCAGGATTTCAAAATGTTATTTTTCCTCTGTTTAAGACATTATGTTGTAGATTTGCTTTTGTGTTTGGGGTCATTGTCATGCTGCATGACCCAACCTCTGCCGTGAGGCAGCAAAGCAGCCCCAAACCATGATGCTCCCTCCACCATGCTTCACAGTTGGGATGAGGTTTTGCTGTTGGTATGCAGTGTTTTTTCTCCTCCAAACAAAGTGTTGTGCCCTTTTGCCAAAAACACTGAAGGAGGCCTTTGGAAATGCTTTTGTAGCCTTTCCAGCCTTATGAGCCTCAACAACTCTTCTCCGGAGGTCCTTTGAAATTTCTTTTGACCTTTATAGTCTCCTGTCTATTGTATGTCCTGTGCTCTCCCTTTGCACTGAATATGAGGTCCTGTTATCCCTGCACCAGCCAGTGTTCCGATGTGGCAGCATTTACACTCACCAGCCACTTTATTAGGTACACCTTGCTAGTACCGGGTTGGACACCCTTTTGCCTTCAGAACTGCCTTAATTCTTCGTGGCATACTTTCAACAAGGTGTTGGAAACATTCCTCAGAGATTTTGGTCCATATTGACATGATAGCATCACGCAGTTGCTGCAGATTTGTCGGCTGCACATCCATGATGCGAATCTCCCATTCCACCACATCCCAAAGGTGCTCTATTGGATTGAGATCTGGTGACTGTGGAGGCCATTGGAGTACAGTGAACTCATTGTCATGTTCAAGAAACCAGTTTGAGATGATTTGAGCTTTGTGACATGGTGCATTATCCTGCTGGAAGTAGCAATCAGAAGATGGGTACACTGTGGTCATAAAGGCATGGACATGGTCAGCAACAATACTCAGGTAGGCTGTGACATTTAAATGATGCTCAATTGGTACTAAGGGGCCCAAAGTGTGCCAAGAAAATATCCCCCACACCATTACACCACCACCACC
>OOFE01041412.1:53352-65555 GCA_900323365.1 Monocentris japonica | reverse complement strand
ACTTGCTTATTTGTTTCACTTACTTGTCTTAGCACTTGCTTATATGCTTATATGCTTCACTTATTTGTCTTAGCTCTTGTTCATATGTTTCACTTATTTGTCTCATTTGTTTAATAAAAAGTAGGTAGCTAACTTATTGCACTTTTACCTTAGCACTGGTTCTGCTCTTAGATGCTTGTTTAGGAAGGAAATGTTACAATTTCTGGTGACTAGTAGTTCTTTTGCCTACCTGTGTTGAATGCATTTATTGTAAGTCGCTTTGGATAAAAGTGTCTGCTAAATGCCTGTAATGTAATGTAATGTAATGTAATGTAATAAAGTTGAGAATATGGACTTCTGGAAAAATCGCATGACCATTTTCCTTTGCACTGCAGTGCTGCAAACACTGAACATAAATGCAGATGTTTCAGCATAATGATAATATGACAATGCTATTTAAATGATTGTTTTCACACAGGGAAATTTTACTTGGATTGAAATGACTTAGAAGTTTAGATTTTATTCTGCAGCCCACAGTAAATTCAGTATGGGAAAACTGTACCACAGTTTATTTTGAGTCATTGAGCTAGTGGCTAGCTTGTCATTAGCCTTGCTTACATCTTAAAATGAGCAAACACCTTCCCGCTAGCTTTCAAAGGACCTGGACTTCTTGTTGCGTCAAATTACAGTCATCACCAAATTAGAAGGTGTTTTGTGTTCTGCAGGTAAGGAAAAACACAAATTACAGGTTGGTCAACATGAGCTGATCATGCACGGGTGGGTGTGTGCACGCATGTGTATACGCGTATATGTGAGTGTGTCTATGTGCGTACTCACACATGTACCTGCTTGTGTGCACAATGTGCGAGAGCTGGAAAGAGAATTGTCTTGTGGTTTTGTGATTACTTAACAGAAAAAATCTAGTGTTCACTGTCCTCAGGTTTGATCCTAGATTTTGAGGTGTGGTTAACGGTCTCTCACACACACACATACACACGCACACAGGCGAAGTCAAAGTAGTCACACCAATGGAAAACTACTACCTTGGCGTGAGTTCTCACAACACTAACTCGCCCTGTCAGCCATCAAGCTGCTAAATAGACAAAATAAATGCACATTAATGAAAGATGTTACTGCGTTATTTTAAGGTTGTATTTTAATGGTGTTGTTATATTGTTATGCATTCTGTGCTATTATATCTAAAAGTATCATTCATATCAAGTATTTTTCAAGATAAAATGTAAATAAAAAAAATGTAGCTCCTTGTGAAATGAGAGATTTGCCATATAATCAAAAAATGTTTCTACTATTCTATTTTTTGAAACACCAAAGAGTAATTGTTTGAGTGTTTGATAGAAAAAACATGCTAAACTCTAAGTGTGACAAATATTCAGGGGGATAATCAGTACAGAGCGACAACAAAAAGCCAAAAATACAACCTGGGAAAACAAGATTTCCAGTGTAAAACTGTCAATTCTGTAGATTGACAGATTTCAATGGCAGCTAGGTTATGCCCACAGTCCATGGCTATTGCTGTGTCAAGGGGTTCATAGAAAATTGTTCATATCAGCAAGGTTACATAACAGAAGAGATTTATTTTGCTACCAGCTAGTTTCAGAGGGGAAATGCTGGCGTACCAGTAGAAACTCTTTCTGTCCGGGGCTCTGATCTGTCCCAACGAAACCAAATGACCGAGAATGTCTGAACCACACCCACCTGGCCCTAAAGGGAGGATAAACCAAACACCCCTTTACATACTTGAAAGCCTTTACTTCCTTCTCTAACTCCCTGATGCTCAGATCATGTTTCTGTCAGTCCTGACATGCAGCTGTCTTCTATGTGTTGTAAGGCCTTCACTCCATATTTGTTTCCAAGGAAGCCTCAGGAGGTCGTACGCGAGGAAATTAACTGCCATTTAGCTTCTCTCTTTGATGAGTCAGGGCACACACACACACACACACACACACACACATTACATAAGCATGCATGGACACACACATAAGCATGGATGCGTGCACACACACTAACACACAATAAGAGCTGTGGATAGGAGAGCCTGGCAGGACTGCCTTAGCCCAAAGGTAGACTCAGTTTCTCACACGTATATATGAAAACCTGAAATTAGCCTGACGTTGGTTAGATAGATGCCACAAAACTGGAAGGTCCTAGGTTTGATCCCTTTGACAGCCAGACTCCTTGACCAAGACGCTTGCTACGAAAAGCAAACGTTAAAGGATGCACATACCATGCTCTTGATTCAGTCAACATGTCAACATGCCATTTTTTAACCAGACTGAAGCCCGAATGTTGATGCGTGTCCAGTATCACATGCTTGTTGGCTCGTTTCATGTGCCTCAGCATAACGGTAGTATTATTTTTCTGACGTGTGCTTGATAAAACCTGGACCACAGTGTAGTATCCTGGCATTTTAACAATACTAATAATGGGGGGCATGTGCCAACTAAAACCTTTTTCCAATTCACTGTTAGAATGTATGTCCCCAAATTCCCCCTGGAGATTAATAAACTGTATGGTATACTGAAAATACCCACTATTCAGTAGGTACCATCATGGTTCCCCTGCACTTTTCAGTCAGAATGTTGTTTCTGTCCCTGTTTCTTCATTAACTCGCACAGTAAAATTAGAGAAAGTACACTGATAGCGCCTGCATGATAGTTTGTTTGTTGTTGTTTTTTTAAAACCCTGATACCAAACCAAAATACCAAAGTTAATGCGCCTTTTTATCTGGTGGGTAACAGTGTACACACACCGTAACTTCCACTAACTATAAAGTTTTCATGGTGCAACGTTAGCTAGTAGGTTTACTAGCATGCTAAGTGATGTCTCTGTTCAAAATCACTTCTATACCAAGTCAAAATGTTAGCTTTTGCATGGAAAGTTCCCTCCATTTCCTGCCTTGTTCGTATCAAACAGAGGCTGTAGTGTAGTGCGGTAAACAGAAATACCTTTAATTCCACAGTAACACACTATAATTTGAAGGAATGCAGAAAGGAGACTTGGAAAGAAATCTGAGGCAGAAAGGAGACAATCTGAAGAGTGATAACAGTGAGAGGGTAACTCTCTCTTTCCCTCTCTCTCCCTTTCTCTCCCCCCTCTCCCTCTCTCTCACTCTCTCTCCACCCCAGGGCACTGCCATCTGGCCCTGCCACCACTTTACCAGTCTGTCTCTCCCTCTCTCTTACACACACACACACACACACACACACACATGCACACACACACACACACAAAGAGAATGACAGGCAAACAGCAAACACTTGTTTGTGCATGCTTGTGTGTGTGTGTGTGTGTGTGTGCCCTTGCCTGCATGTTTTGTGCCCATATTTTTTTATTTTATTAAATGAATCTGTCTTAACATTTCAACATCTCAACAGCGCTTTTATATTCTGTTCATGTTGCCTCACGTTTACATCCAATGCCACTATCTAATTAAAATCTCAACCATAAAAGTTCTGGCTGGTATCAAATGTATTTTCAGGTATTTTTCTCTAAACCACGTATTATCAGACATGGCAGCGAGGGCAGTGTTTCGCGTCTCTGTTCCCTCACACTGTTTTTCACGTTTTCTTTGTTGTCTCCTTTCTTTTTGCCGTCGGCTCTGTCTTGAATCACAGAAGCATGCGTGTGTATCATGTTACTGTTTCTCTATTAGTAAAAAAAACCTAATTACGAGTGCTGTGTGGTCTTAGCCCAGACAAGAGCCATTGTATTGCTCTGTGTGTGTGTGTGTGTGTGTGTGCGTGTGTGTGTGTATGAGTGAGTATGGGTGTATGCAGTGGATATGTATACATCCATATGAGTGTGTGTGTGTGTGTGTGTGAGCATGAGTTTACATTGTGAAACAGGAATACATTGCTTTTAATGTGTGCCAGTGGCCCCAAAAGCTCAGGATTGCTTGGCTGTAGTCCCAGAGGGAAAGGTTGGATAAAAGTTATGACCTTCTCACCAGAACAGAGCTAAATCTCTTGTATCCATTTCAAATGTTAGAAACGCAAGGCTGGTTTACTCCAGGGGAACGGTTTCTTCTCAGGACCCACTGTGAGGGGATGTAGTCACAACAGCCTCAATCTGTAACTGCCAAGTTTCAGTTCAGTACAGGTTCTCTGCCATTTTCTTGCCATGAGGTTATTAGCCAAGGCATTTTACTTATACAATCATAGCATTTCAGAGGAGGTAGTCATCTATGCTTTTAAATATTGAGCAATTGCCGCAACTTTACTTCATTATTAATCAAGATGCACCATTACTTTTTTAGTTTATTTGCAGAGTGATAAAACATTGAAGTAAAGTAATAAAAACACAGAATTTGTGCAGGTGAGATAAAAACAACAACAAAGCTTTATAGAAACATCTCACCTCAAACAAAAGGCAGAAAGAAACAAACCAGGTTTTTTTCCGGGAGGCGTTTTCTTCCAAATGGCTTTCATTGATCTGATGAAAAGGTCAGCAACATTTACCCAGCGGGGACAGGATCAGTGTAAAACCAAACAACCTCCTCTGAAGTTAGATGATGAATTACAGAACTACCATCTTGGCTCTTCCAGGTATGTGTTGATATTCCATACAGTAACTATCCAGTGAGGGATTTATAGCCAAATGATGACATTAATCTCTGTGTTTATCTGCACTGCTTTTGATACTGGATATCGTTTGTCTATATCTTGTCAAGAGTAGCACCAAATATATCAGGGCTAATGATTAAAGTAAAGAGGGAAGTTGGTGGTTTCTTGTTAAACTTGCTAATGGGACTGTTTCTCCTTTCTCTGACTTCTCCAGGATGTTAACATTCACTTGAGGAAAAGGTCAGGCTCATAACACCCAGTAGAAGAAACATTCAGGGGAGAAGGTTTTTTATTACCAAACCACTAACTTTGAAGTTAGCTGATCTTGGCTCCTCTGAGAATTTTCCATTCATTCCATAGTAGGTCAGACTCATAAGCCAGAAAGGGCAAAGATAAATGTGTAAGGTTTCCTGACTAAACCATTACATCCACTTACATTTGCAATATTTTTTCTAGATTATTCTGCGTGTGTAGTCTGTTTACATTTCTTTCCTCTGGACTTTTTCCAGTTTGACCTGGACTACACACTAGGAAAGTTTTTATGAGTTTTCACTGCACTCAATAAAGAATGATGAATTTCAGAGCTTCTGTCTGGCCTCATCGACTGAACCTCTCCTCCTCTTCTTGCTTATCAGACTTGTTTTCTTCCATTCCATGGTCCACGGTTTAGTTTTTTTTTCCTGATGCTGGGACAGGATCAGAGTAAAATTCTCTGAGGCTGTTTTTTCTGCTCTTATTTAACATCTCATTGCTGATTACTGGTACAGTGATTGAGTAGGCTTCAGGCAAACACTTTTTGAAGAGTCCAAAGAATTCACTTTTAATCAAACAGGAATGTGATCCTCTTATCTGGAGAAACGTTGATGATTCCAGTCTGTTTGGCAAGATTCAAAATGTAGCTTCCAAAATATTTTACCCCAACTGGAAGTGAGAATAGCTTAAATTTAATGGGCTAAAATGCCTCAATACAACATGTATGTCCTTATAAAAATGAAACCACACCGAAACCATGGTAACTATGTATTTGTTATGATATGGTGACAGTGTTTCACTCTGATTACTTGTCAATACAGGTAAATACCACAAGTATGTCACCTTTTCACGGCTGCAGGACAAAAGCCACTTTTCTGCAAAAAGGACATTTTTCAAAAATGAAGAAAACAATGATCATTCTCTTACTGACACCCAGTACATGTTTAATAACTTGAACAACATATAAATAAGCATGTGGACTTTCTCTTCCAAGAAAGAAAAATAAAACCACCAAAATTGCAGTTATGTGTCTTTTACCCAATAGCAGCGTTACATTACTCAGGTTAGCCACAAATACACAATTAGGCCCATGATGGAATAGATTGAATGGAAGAATCTCCACTCGCCTGGGCAGCAAGGGATTTCAAATTAAAGATAAATGCCCCCTCTCTGTCTTCTGGTTAGGTACGTATGCACACACACACACACACACACACACACCTCTGGCCTCATATATATTAAATTTGATGGCGTGTTGGCTCCCCCTTCTTTACTTGCATGTTTGTGCTCAGTAAATTACTTTGTGACAAACCTGTTTGCTACCAATGCTTTCCAAATAGATTTGACTTGACATGACTTGACTGTGTAGTAATACGGTCTGTATGGCCTGCTTGCACGATATGTTGCATAACTACCATTTCCATCTCTCCCTTTCTTCAATTTCTTTCTCTGTCTTTCTTTCTTTCTATCTTTCTATCTCTTTCTCAGTCTCTGTCGTTGTGTGTCTCTGTATATATTTATTTATATTTCTCTCTGTCTATCTCTTCATCTGTCTCTGGCAATTCAGATACTGTCTTGTCAAAGCAGTATACAAAATGTCAATTTTCAAAAACCAACAAACAAGAGTTTATACATTCAAACCATGTTGAGATGATACAATATTGGGTTTGAAAAGTGTACTATACAACAGTGCACCATCAATCATCATCATAAGCAATCGATAAGCAATAGTCTCTGAGAGAGAGAGAGAGAGAGATTTTGACTTAACCTGTGACGAGGTACTGTATCTCTCTCTCTCCAATATGTATACAATATATACAATCTGTATACAATATATTTTTATGTCCTTCAACCTATCAGTGTTTTGTGTGTTATTTCAAGAGTTCTGAGTGCTTACAGGCAATTTTCCACGACAATCCTCATTCCCAACTCCTTCATTAAAGCCTGTTCAGTTTAGTACGTCTCCCATCTCTGTGTCCTGCATTTGGGTTCTTTAACATGGTCGTAACAAATATGTGTTAACAGTGTGAGTGTACACTGTAGCATGGCGTTCCTGGTGAAAAGTGTGCTCAGTCAACATCCCCTTAGTAAATAAAGGTAAAAAAAAAAAGGTGTATGTGTGTGTACATGCTCCCAATCAGTCTACCCTGTGCAAATAAAGATAAAAATAACCCAGATTCAAACCCTTCAAATCAGAGCACTTTGACAGATGACTTTTCAAGTAATAGGAGATAAGAGCTGCCTCTTATCTTGGTTTGGTATCGGCTAAAAGTGTGTGTGTGTGTGTGTCTATGCATGCATGTCTGCGTGTGCACTGTGTACGTCTGAGTATATACTGTATGTCTGTTATGTGTGTGCGTGTCTGGGAGTTTGTGTGTGTTATTGCATACTGTAATGATGATATTAAAGTACAATAAAAAGCATCAGAGGTGAAATTCATAATTCCCTTACAAAACCTCTGCCACATCTTGGGGGAAAATAATGCGTCAACATTCAACCGGGATTGGGAATCCATGTAGCGTTTCCAGTATGTGGTATGACTTCTATGCTTGAACTTGCAGTTACATCCTTTGGTGCTGAATTCCTGGCAGACTCAGTAAATCCTAGGGGAAAACAGCTGAAATTGCTATTTATTGCTATGCTATGCGTTGCTAGGATTTCAGAACTCAGCCCAGAGGCAGTTAGAGAACCATATTATAGGGGTCCGGGGGCCAAAATATTTACAATTTCAACAGCAAAATGCATCAATCTGGTGCACTTTGACGTGAACATGCGTAGGCCTAAATGAAGGCCTAAATGAAGCAACATAGTCAACAGTTTCAACAGCAGTCTGTACAGACCTACAGTGATATATTGTAGTTTGCCATCTTATTTGTTCCTGTGTCTTTCCTCACTCCACCCTTCTGAATTCTTCTCATTTTCTTTGTGCTCTGCTAGATATCAAAACTTTGAAAAGCAATTTTGTGATGGGCACATTGGGCCTCATTCACAAAGCTTTTTCATATTTATGTGCATACGAAAAAACCAACGTGGGATTCACAAAACATGCAGAAAACCTCAATTTGTGCGAACCCCAGGTATCAGATGATGAATGCCAATTGTTCGTAAACTAGATGCCTGTTCAAGTCGACTTGCACAGGTAAGCGCCCTGTTCAACACTATAAAAGCCTAAAGTCTGCACGTCTGTTATATTGTTGAACAGGGCGCTTATACCGATGCAGTTTACAAGTGCAAGTAAACCATGGCCAAAAGAGGGGAAAAGAGGAACTTTGCAGAGTCCGAAATTTAGGTTGCATGACAAAAAAAAGTAATTTTCACAAACAAAATTTTAAAAGTCAATCATATCAAGAAATTATTAATGTCAATGCTGTTCCAGCAGAAACACACACCATTGCTGAGGTAAAATAATTGTATTTGTAAGGCGTTCGGTCCATGTGATCAACCCATTACAAGTATGATAATCTTATATTGTTATAAATATGGACAATTCTGAAAATATGCCATTGCAGCCTATTGGGTCTTTTTTTTCTAAAAATGTAGGCCATTGAAACATGTTGTTTTGTCGCTACTGTAATTGATTTGACATAAAGGATAAGGCATTCACACGTACATTACATTACATTACACTACACATACATTCTACACTTCCTTGCTGTTCTGATCACTTGTCAGGTTTTTAGCTTCGGGCAAGAGCTGTTCATTTTCATAAATACAGATTTCCTTTCCTATGATACAAGAATAATTGGTAAAGAGGGAAAGAGAAAACATTTGAACTTTCAGATGAAAGCTCAGGACGGCCTTGGTTCAATGTTGATATCACCTACATCAATAAAGTCGTAAAGACATGAAGGCATCCAGCTTCATCACGTCCATTACAATCACCCAAACTTGACAAGACGGGCCATGACAGCATTGTAATTGATTCTCTCTGTGTTCTCTTTGCATGGATTTACTCTCTCATCCCTTTTATTTATACAGCCAACCACTACAATAAGGAAAATCCTTGCATTGAGTGTTCCAGGTAGATATATCCACATGAAAGACAAGAGATATCCAGCTTCATGGCTTTCAGCTTGGTCAACCAAACTTGACATGATGGTACTAAAATAGACTCTCTGAATGGATTTACACTTTTTTTTAGTTTGAGAAATATCATTTGACTAAAAATGTGTATTTGTTTTTGATAAATGATGAAACAAAAAAAACTCTCGGTAGTGGACTCAGAGTTTTGGACCCCACTGTAGGTTTTTTTCTCATCTGTGCCTGTCTGGTATTTTGGTGACTCTCCATGAACATGGAGGCGCAGGAAGAGAGGCGCAGTAGGGGGCGTGTCAGTAACGATCAAGCAGCGCAGTACAATTTTGGAGTCAAGGATTACTGGGACTTGCGTTTGCGTCGCCCACCTGCTCAGACCCCGTCAATGGTGCACGTCGCAAAGCGTAGGCGTGTTCTGTGCTATATAGCTATGTGCTATTTTCATGTCTCTACCAAGCAGCACATGCATAAACAGATCCTATTTTTACCAACCCTTTTTGTGGATGATGGTTCATTCTAACTATATGCACATGTGGCTGTGGTGTGAATGACTGTCATCCAACATGGAACTGTCAGTTGTGCCATGACACACAGAGAACAATATAAAAGGGCATTTCAATATCTCCATAAAAGTTTTTTCTTCATAAAATTTGATCCTGCACCTCCCTCACTAAGACATCGATTTCCTCTTGGGAGAAGCTTTTGTGGAGATTGTCAGAGCACCATGGTGCAGAGTGCACTGGGAAGGAAAAGAGGTGATTTGATTGGTCATAGGCCCACCACACCTATTGATAATGTATTTCTCCTGGTCCAACCTGTTTCCAACTGCAGCGCAGCTGCACCGCATGTCACTGGCCAAAAATCAGCCTGTGCGCCTTTGAACTTTGCGCTGTGCACCATTTATTCATGAAAATAAAGCCCATAAAATCACCCAGTCCTCAATGATTTCTGCCTGGGTGAAGCCAACTCATAGTCCCAGGTGTGGGATTGTGTGTGTGAATGTGTGTGTGAGAGAGAGAAAGAGGGAGAACGTACATGTTCATGCGTGTGTGTGTGTGCCTCACTACATACATTCATGCTTTTATGTGTATGCACTGCAGCGAGCCCATTTAGCTGTTGAATGGCGGCCATCACATCAAAGACTTCACAGCTGACTGATCAGAACAAGAGTCCCAGCTCTGTCCCTTCCTTTTCAAACGGATTCTTTCTGCTTTATTGGACAGCATATGGCAGAAAAACATAGCAGACCTGGGAGAGAGAGATGGGATGACATGTAACAAAAGGTCACTGCCTGGATCCAAAACCACATTATGAGTATCATGCGCTTCAGCCTTGTAATCCCTCACTGTGCCTGACTATCAGACACCAATGCAGCTCTTTGATAAGTATGTGATTTATTGGGTGTTGTTTTACCTCATCGGTTGCTCCTATGAGTAATATACTACATAGAGTGCAGAAGAACTGCAAGAAGCCACTAGAATAACATGAAATATAGTTTAGAGGTTTTCCCCTTTTCTTTATTTTGATCCTTTGTTTGTTTGTACCTGTGAGAACAAAAAGGTATAATAGTATAATATGGAAATATTTTATATACGAAATGTATTAGAAAAAAGTATTGAAATATAAGTAAAGAATTCCCATGTAAAGGGACAGTAGTGCTGTTCTCCGTCAGGCAATAAAACTTTATGAACTGGTTGTGAATACAGTTGCACGATTACGCCAACATCGTGTTGACAAACAACAAGCTCTGAAACTCTACGGATGAAACAAACCACACAAACCAATAAGGAAAGGAAACCTCAGCAAAACAAAAATATTAAATCCCCCATGATGAATGCCATGAATGCCATACTTAGGTGGCTCTTTAGGGGGAAGGATCCACTTCTACGAGGTTTGTTGTCTAAATGTTTTCATGTGACTTGTTAGGAGAGGAGAGGAGACAAGAAAAGAGACAAAGGGAATGAGAAGAGATTAATGGATCAGAGAGGGAAGATGCTATGGATGCACTAAGCAGGCTAAGGGACAAAAGGAAAACAACAGTATAAAATTATAGCAGTGTGACGGAGTAGAGGAAAAAGGAAAGGGAATGTTGTGGCAATGCCAAGACTCCCAGAGGGACACTGAGAGGGTACAGGAGAGGACACGCTCAGAAGAGTGCACGTGAGACTGCGTGGGGTGTGCATAGAGATGATAAACATGCTTGGAGGCAATAATCTATAAGCTCTGCATAGACCTCTGTGGATGAGGACTGCATGAGCATGTGAGCCTGGTGGTCGTGCACGTTAAGCCGGTTTCTCTTGGGACGGAGGGGAAGCTGACAAATGTGAGTGCACGTGAGTTGGCCTGTGCGTGTCTGAGAGAGAAAGAAAGACAAGTAAAGAGAGTAAAGGCGATAAAGTGTGAAAGAGGGAGAGAGAGAGGAGAGAAAGGAGAAAGGAGAAAAGTCCTGCCCCGTTGGGTGGCAGTGGGAGAGGAAGAGTACGGTTCCTCGTGCTGATTAGATATAAATATATATGTTATGGTAAATAAAAACCTGGTAAATGTATCCATTTACGTATAGATGTAACATAGACAACAACACATATAAAACAGTATGTCTCAGTCATAGTTTACCCACCTTTTTATTTACCACCACATCACCACACCATATGTTGCTGCTGCAGTTGTTATTGGCGTAGTTGTTGTTATTACTGTTGTTGTTGCTGGTGTTGTTGTTACAGTGGTGGATGCCCAACTTTATTGATGATTTTTTTTGTGGCTATTTCTTTTTGTTTTCAATCAATTTGTTTGTGGGGAAAATATATTTTCTTTCTGTGTGTGTGTGTGTGTGTGTGTGTGTGTGTGTGTCTTTGTATCTGTGTCTGCTTTGTGTGCCAGAAATTCTATCCTCTTATATAAGCCTTTTCTGGGTCTTTTAAGGTGAACCGCCTTCGGTAACAGCGCAGTCGCTAATTAACTCCTGAAACGTGTGTTTTTTGTTCGGTAACTTTGATTGGCTAGTAAACACTGGGGTTTGAAATACCATCACACACACGCACACACACATACACACAGATGCACACACTTTTGGTGCTTGTATTACTGCTGACTCGTCATGGATGAGAGCCCCTGCTAAATGACTTAACAGTTGTATCATGTGTGTACGTATCATACACACATGAACACATGCTGACACACACTCTCTCACAAACACACACACACTCCTACTCACAAACAAAAACACACACATTCACTCTCTAACACATCCACACCCACACACCTCCCTAAATACAGTCATTTGGAGATGAAAGGCCAGGTCGTTAAAGCTTAAGCAGTTTCTGGACACGTCGGCAGCCCAAAGTTTATAGAGTTTAG
>OOFE01041412.1:25576-44643 GCA_900323365.1 Monocentris japonica | reverse complement strand
GGCACACACTACATTTAGACACATTAAGGTGACTGCTAAGAGCTGCTGTGTGTGTGTGTGTGTGTGTGTGTGTGTGTGTGTGTGTGTGTGTGTGTGTGTGTGTGTGTGTGTGTGTGTGTGTGTGTGTGTGTGTATGTGTGTGTGTACATGCTCAAATGTTTGTAAGTGTGAATAAGTATGTGCACCGTATGTCTGTATGCGTGCACACTCTGCTAATAATAACAATAATATAACGTTATTTGTATAGACCTTTTCAAAACCGATTATAGTGCTTGACGGACAATAAAACAATAATAAAAGAAAGTCAATGTGATGGCAACCATGAATTAAAAGCAGAAAAATAAAACAAGAAAACTTGTCAAACTGTATAAAAGCCTGTCTGTAAAAAATGTGGTTAGGGAAGTAATTTAAAAGATGATGCCTATTTTTCCAGTTTAACCTCCCCACTAAGTGAATTGTTGTTCTGGTAAGAGCAGTCAGGAATGTTGAGGGTTTTAGGCTAAGACAGTGAGTGACAGTGAGGAGACAGTAGGTGATACAGGTATGCCTTTACAAACTTGTTCCATAATTACACATCCAACAGACCAACAGTCATACTTATCCTCTGACTGCTTTGTTCAGTGCAGCTTAGAAGCCGATGGCGGGGTCTGCCTTCTTTGATAAACACGTTAACAGACCATGAAAAGTAATTTTCTACAAACTATTAACACTGGTCTGAACATACCTAAACTACAAAGGTGCAGCACTCTGACATAGTCACAGGCAAGATTCTCAATTCTATAATGCTACAATCAGTTGGAAACAGTTTCAAATATAAGAAAGAAAACACAACCTATGCCCACAGCTTGTATGGTGTATGGTGGCTCCTTACCTTTATCTTAGACCAGTGCCTCTTAAACTACGGGACCCCAGGAGTCCTCCACATGACAGGAATGCTGGCATGTTTTCATAAGGTAACAGTAAACATGAATGATGCAGTCGGGCTCTGGGCCAATGACAAGTATATCACCCTTTTATTGACCTGTAATTGTTGTGTCCCACTTGGGTCAATCAGTGTAATTGTGAAAACTTGAGATGCATCATTTCCCCAAGTTTTCCCTGATCTGCGGTGTGTGACACAAGCAAACAACTGAATGAGTCCAGGGTCAGTACTAAATCAACACTGCAAAAAATCTCATTTCATTGAGGATTTAGTCTTCTTATAAAACACGTGAAAAAATCTGCCAATGGGGTGAGTTCATCCATTTGTTTCCAATGCAGTTTGTCCAGTGGCAATATCTTGAAATAAAGCTGATCACCACTTTTTTCAATGATAATCACTTGATTTAAGAAAACTTGAGTTTCTGAGTTGAAAAAGCTGTGATGTATTGGAATCAAGTGATTGTCTCACCCCACTGTCTACTGTTTTAAGAAAACCAAGCTTTTTAGACTGAATGTAAGAGTAAATGACTTGGTTTTTTAGTGTACTTAGTTTAGTCCCTGGCCTAAGAACGTTTCAGCACCTGCATCGTTTTTGTTCAATACATGAGAAGTGTGATTTTCCCAGTCCTGTTTCCAGGACATTGTAAGCATGCCTAGTGCATGACTCAGAACAACACCCACCAAGTCTCATGATGGTGAATTGTTCCTGCGTGCAAATAATGTGCTGAAATAAAGCCCTTTGAGATCAAAGAATGAAACCTCCAGTATGGTTCTTTTATCATAACAACTGAAGAGTTTCATTCAAAAATGAAATATCCATCCATTAAGGCTAGGTATAAAAAGGACAGACGGTAACTGAAGTCCTTGGTGGACAAAATGACAACTCTTTTACAGATTGGATCCTCTATATTTTAGCAACATTGAATGATGCTCATCAGATTTTTTTCCCAAATTAATGAACAATTTCAAATAAGTTCGCTCTTGATTCTTGAAGAGTGCAGAAATATAATCAGGATCACAATTCCCCATGTTTAGTAAATATTGACGAGAGACACCGGTCCATGTTTTTATCCTTGTACAGAGCTAGACAAAACTGCCCAAGGTCACAGGAACAATATGTGAATTTCCTTTATCGTCCATCATAAGGGACATTGACACAGCTGCTGTTTTGACAGCTCACTGTGTGACGAACCTTCCCAGGTTATTAGTCACTGACTAACAGAGAGAAAATGAAACCATATTGTTTGATTTTATGTGGCTGCCGTTACCTCAGCAAAATTAGTCTCTAATCAGTAATAATGGTTCTGTTATGGTGAATCATAGATTAAACACACTCAAATGCCAAAGAGAGACACAGATAGATACATGTGGTGCTTATTGAGAAGAAAAAAACATGAAAATGAAATAAAGAAGATAATCGTATATTTGAATTGGCCCCAGAGGCCATAGTGAATGAGGGGAGTAATTTAGGTGGTAGGAAAAATAAGAACATGATGGTAAACTCCAGTGACGAGGACGGCCAAATTGACAGTTAAGTCAAGCTTAGCAGCTCCATCTGCCTTTTCCCTGTTATCAAGAGTTTAAAGGGGGACTTAGGGGTAAGGGGAGCAGGAAATGAAGGATGAGAAGAGAAGAGAAAAGGGACAGCAGAATGGTACGACACAACACAGTGCCAAGGAGCAGAGCAGTGCAGGGCAACAGAACAGAATAGCATACAGAAGTTTTCCAAAAGTCCATCAGTGCAGAAATCATCATTATCCATTGGTTTGATCTAAACTTCATCTAAAGTTACTGAAACATTGAGCATCTTGAAAGGTTTACCAGGACATTTTGAATTTCAGTCTGCTACTTTTCTTTACCAGGCACTTGTGTCACATTGTTTTGAAGAAGTTTCTGCATTTGACATTCAGTTCAGGACAAAAAAACACATAATAAAATAACTCTACAGTTTGTGGCTAAAAGTACAAATATAGAAACCTTTCACAGAAATGTCAGAAGTGTCTAGTGGAGAAACAAAATTTAAAGGGGCAATAAGAAAGATTTTTACTGCCCTATACAGGCAATGCCCATGATACAGAGAATGACCATAATATATCTGTGGGGAGTTGATAGGTTGTTCATCAATACCAATGACCCAACTATTACTTCGCCAGGTACTAAGATTTCTATCTTTCAAAAGTAATTTTTTCGGCCCATAACCCTCAACCGATTGGAATATCAAGACATTCCCAATCTCCTCCCACCTACTTGCTCAATGATGGAGGACGGCGTAAGACCTTTCATCTACGAAGGTTAAAAAGGGTCATTCAAGTCAAGCCAACAAAGCAAATGGCAGTGGAGAATTATTTGCATCGTAAAATATTACCTCTTCACCAGACGTTACTGTTGGATCTCTCCTCTAATTAGCTGGTTTACTGGTCTCTTATTGGTTGTGTAAATTACAGGCCACAGTAGCCCAAGAGGACAGGAGGGGTGGGGGCAGTACCAGAGACTTGTGTAGGAGGAGAATAGATCAATCATGTTGCAATTCCAACTGGTCACCAATAGAGGTCGATAGAGGTCATAGATTAGTTAGTGCCCCTTTAAAATGTCAAGGCGTTCCTTTGTGAAAAGGGCCTTGAAGAGCTGATCCCAGAACAGCACAGATAAAAGGCAAAGAAGCTGGAAAGTTTGGGTCCTCTGGGGCCTAATCAGGGACAGAGGAAGAAGAGAGTTTTTCGGTGTTTAGATTTCCTCATTCGGGAAGACGTTAGCTTAATTGCGGCTGGCTCTGTCTAGCACCATTAGCATGAAAGTCTAACTACTGTTTATTTAGAGAAGTGCTGCAATGTTCTAGGCAGTGTCAGGCACACTCTGACAGTGTGTGCATGTGTGTGAGTGTGACTTTTTTTTTCCCACGAATGGGCATTGTTAATCTCATGGCACATGCTATCTGGATTACTGCTTGCTGCTTCTGCTCTGCTTTCAGCCATTTATATTTTTACATTCTGCTCCCTCCCCATCTCTCCCTCTTCTCTCTTACTGTTTTTCCCTTTATCTCTGGTTAGGTCGTTTGAGCTGATGGTCTGTCCTTTCTCTATCTTTCTCTCTCACCATCTCTCTTCATATTGTGGAATGTGGAATCCTGCTTTACGGTGATATAACGTGTGCATTATCAAGTTTTTTAAAAGTAGTTGCCTACTCTTCTGATCTTCCCACATGGGTTTTCCACGTTTGGCAAGACCGCACACATTTTATAATTTTAAATCTATAAATGGAGTGAATGGAAGACTTTTTTTAAAGGAGAATAGGCAGAATTTTCTTGGAGAGACAGGGAAGGCTGAGAGAGAGAGCGAGATAGATGGACACCCCTTTGAGTTTCAAACACTGATGAAAACACTGGCGACAATGAAAAGTCATAAATATGAAAACATCTCCGCCCAAAAGAGAAAGAATGAAAAAATCAACCGCTCACCCAATCAGCCACTCCTGGGCTCTGTACCTCTTAGACTGGGGTGCATTGTTTTTGCTTTTTGACATTTGGTTGACAGGAAACGTCTTGTCCATGTGCTCTGTTGAGCAATGAGGTGCATGTTGGGACAGTGCACGCATCTGAATCTGACTTTAGGCTCTTTCATTGCAGAGGCAACAAATGGATAACATCTCTCAATCTCCCACATTAGTTCACTTAAACCCCCTATCTGACTTGGCACAAACAGAGTGGATTAGAGAGAAGGGGAGAGGAGGGAGAAAGAGAGAGTGTGTGTGTTAGTGTGTTAATGGTACGTTTAAAAAATGCAATCAGCTGTTCTCAGCTAACTTAATCTTGCCCCTGAACATTTCAAATATGGCTGCCAGAGGGTGCATGAGGTCAGCCACTACCCCACAGCAGTAGAGTAGCAGTAGAGTAATATCTCACACTACCACTCTACCCTGTACTCTACTTTCTAGTCATACTGTCCTTCCCAGGATTGGTTTTGCCAATAGCCACCAGAGGTCCAATTCAGTTCAGCGTCACTCTTTCCTCCAATCTTTCCTGTCTCTCTACAGTCATCTATTAAATAAAAGCAGAAATGAATCAACTTTATTTGGCACTAACACACATACATGCAGTGAATTTCTTTCTTCGCATAACTCTGACTAGACATACACACATCACCCCACACACATGCACTTTTTCAGGTCAGAGGACAGTGTAGGCATCAGCCATTGAACAGTGTGCCTGGAGCAGTTGGGGGTTAAGTGCCTTGCTCAAGGGCACTTTGGCAGTGTTGGTGGGCACCGTAGCTGTGGCACCAGTCATTTTTCCAATCACCAGCTCACAGCTAGAATACACCCTCCTGGTGGTGCCGGGGATCAAACCAGTGACCCTCTGGTGATGGGTCAGTCTCTCTAACCGCTAGGCCAACCTGCCGCCCTCATAAAATGCCTCACCTCACAGCAAAACAAATTGCTCAGTCTGTCTCATCTCAGTACAGTACAGTTATGTTCAGTTTAGTTAACCATAGCTGAGGTCAGTATCAGTATCTTCCTGCCCTCTGCCCAACGCATACAGGGATAGGCTCCAGCCCCCCATGACCCTGAATAGGAATAAGTGGGTCAAGAACACAAATGAATGAAAATGACTGAATATCAGTTCAGATCAGTTTAGTTCAGTTGTCTGAGAAAAATGTAGTTATTCATATATGATATATTTAAGGTCACATCGGAGCTGTTCAACTCAGTTTAGCTCTGTTAAGTTCACTGAGCTCAGGCCAGCTCAGCTCAGTGTAATTCAATTTTTTTCTGTGGATTACTTTTGGGGGGGATTTTTTTTTTTTTGAAAGTCAGTCTGGAATGTTACGAGTCCTGGAACACAACACAGAATCAACACAGAACAAATTCCAAATCAAGCCAAGAGATAAAATAAAACTGCCTGGGGTCTATAGAGGAATGACTGGGCTAGATAGCGCCAAATCACTCTGAAAAATAGAGAAATACTCCTCCATATGTCCTTGTGTGTGTGTGTACCCTCCCTGCATTCAAACATTATCCTACACATGCAGTCAGCTGTCTATGAATATTGAGAAACACACACACACAAAGTCGTCTGCAACTGAAGACAGCTCAAGACAGATGGGTGTGTTGGATTATTATTATTGTGACTATTATTGTTGTTGGTGGTGCTGCTTCATTTGTTTATTTATTTATTTGTTTGTTTTAATAATTTAAATGTATTTTAAAAATGTCAGTCTCCAGAGGAAATGTTTGCAAACCATTTCATTCTATTCTATTCTATTCTATTCCATTCAGTGAATTTCCGCACTCGGGTCAGCTGTCTCCAACGTAACCTGGCGTGAGCCTTAATATGGTGTCAACAGTAGCCCAGCACATTACACTTTATCAAAGCCATATGAATCATAAAAGATCAAAATGTCAATGGTTTTATTTGAACCAGGTCTCATGTTTCCCAATTGTCTCTTCCTCATCTCTGTATTCACCACATT
This sequence comes from Monocentris japonica, assembly GCA_900323365.1. NCBI lineage: Eukaryota > Metazoa > Chordata > Actinopteri > Trachichthyiformes > Monocentridae > Monocentris > Monocentris japonica. Next base: position 38,257 of record OOFE01041412.1, on the reverse strand, counting down.
ACAGTCATTCAGCAGACGTCCGAAGCGACGTACAAGGGTACTTGACACTGTGGGATCAAACCCACAACCCTGAGACTGCGAGTCTCATGCCCTACCGGCTGAGCTGTCCGGGTCAGACATTTCTCTCAGTACGATACTTCTTCCTTCTTTCCTTGGCCTTGCCTTCACTAACCAGTTTTCCTCCCTAGGTTCCTTTCACGCTATGATCTCTTAGCACAGTTTTTACCAACTTTAGCCCTCATACCCTCTATGCGTTCAGCCCAGTGTTACCTCAACCCTGCCTTCACAGTACATTCTTGACCAACTGAACTTCCTTTGTGTTTCTTTCAATCCTTCTTAACTCCTTGTTCCTACAGTATAATTTTCTTTAATATATTTTATGACCCCTGAGCTTTAAGTTCCCTATGTTTGTTCAGTTTATTTCTTCTCTGCCCTATTGGTGCATTCATGGTGTTCTTCCATTCATATACCCCATACAGTATTTCCAGTCTGCCCAATTTTCAGGTTCAATTTCAGCCCCTATGTTCCCTTTTTTCATTGATATATTGATTTATTGATATAAGTCTAGGCCCTATGGTTGAAAAGGTCCTGTGAGTTTCTTTCTGCCAAGGTAAGGTCCTATGTTCCCTCAGCCCTGTGTGTTTTTTACAAGAATAGACATGTTATATGCATGCACATACTGTTCTAGAGAGACAGATAGCAGAGCAGATCAACAGTGAGTCTCTGCTATGCACTAATGGCCTGTCTGTTTATGTGTCAACTGACATGCTGGGAGCAGTTGGATAAAAGGGATTTCAAACAGGGCTCTTACACACACATGCTCACTCTCTTTGTCAGGCGGTATTATTATTTTTTCTCTTGGTCACATTCTCATTCACATATCAGCAAAAATAAATTATCTCTCTCTCTCTCTCTCTGTGAAACTATTTACTGGAGACTAGTTTAAGTTTATAAAGCAAACTGTTTCTGTTTCAGGGGTCACACTAATCCAAACAAGCTAGGTTTCCTTCTGGTAAAAATGATGTGCGTTTGTCTTCACGGCTCCTTCCAGGTCACAGCAGGTAATTCTGTACTTGGGCCTGTATAAGTAAGAATAGTTTTTTAAAGTTTGAGTTGAGTCAAATGATTTGAATGCTATTTTAAAAGTGACTATGGTATGAAGAGCATATTTGTTGAAATATCAGCCAGGGCCATTTATATCAAGGCTACCACAATACAATTACTGATCTAGAATCACTTTTGACTTTCACATTATTTTTGAGCAAGTTGAGCAAAGCCATTTATTTGTATACATAAAATAAATAAAAAGAAGAGACAGATTGTACAGGAGTAAAAAATCAAGGTGCTATAAACAAAAACATCCTATTGTAAAAGAAAGGAAATAAGGAGATAAATGACAACAAAACCCAGCAATTTATAGAACCACCCTGCAAATAGTCAACAAGTCTCATACTCCCTTCATTCCACACATGCTCCATAAATAAAGGTTATTATTTGGGGGTTAATGGCATTACAGATGGTTGGATTAAAGCAAGTAAGAATGATTCGCTGCTCACTCATAGGTTCAATGCAGTAATTAGTTACCCTAGCAAAGGCATAACTTGTTGAAATGTTTTTTTCATGCATTGATTGTAATTTATTGAATCATATAATACTAGCAATTCTTCCATTTCATCGTGGCCACAACCTCATCATTTCAGGCAGGCATAATCTCACTTCCTTTAAAAGACAGAGGTGAAAAGCATTCAACCCAATAGTCTTAATATGCTTGAAGCTCATTCATCTGAGCTTCAATAAAAGGAAGGTCTCAGTGCACAAAGTAAAAACATAGGATCGAAGACATTTTCTTAGTTCTTGTGACTCAAAGTTGAAGTTGACAGCAAAAAATGGATGAACGTATTTTGAAGTCGTAGGTTTGTTTACATTTGTGTTGTTTGGAGTCAAGTTAACCTGCACTTTAAGTTGTCATGGAATCTGAAAGCTAACTCGTGTGTATATTCCTATATTCCTGTAATATGCACATTTTAAAATTCAGGCTGAAAAATAACCTCTGACAAAATAACACTGAGGTCAGTGTTTATCCAGATCCTTGAACTTGAGCTCATGTTTGCTGTCAGCAACACGTTACATTCTCATAGAAATGTGTATAAAAAGGGCTCTGATCCTCATAGACTGCATCAGTTTGTTTTCAGATTGAGGGCAGTTGTAGCTCTACTGCTGCTGTTGCTGTTATGCCTCGGTGGCACATGGGCTCAGATAAAGTATGGAGGGCTCAAAGAGAGAAGCACCACTGTCCAACAGGGTGATAGTGAAGGAGGCGAGAGCAGGGCGAGAGAGGATGAAACCATAGAGACAACATACGAGCAGACGGGCAGCCAGACCACCATCACCTCCAGCACCACTGCTCCTGACATCTGGGAGGAGCTGAAGGCGCTGAGAGACATGGTGCACAACCTGGGAGCCATCGTGATGGGACAGAGAGTGGAGCTGAGAAACATAGAAGAGGAGGTGGATGAACAGAAAGCAGAGTTAAGGATCACCCAGAAGTAAATCCAAGCATTTGAGCTTGTGAACACAGCACAAGCAACTGTCTTCCACGGTGGCAAGAGTGAGTGCCAGCAGAAAGGCGTGGGAACTGGAGAGAGAGAACGCAGCCTTGGCAGCCAGAATGACAACAAGCGAGAAGGAGGTGGTGGCTCTCATGGAGGAGCTCAGAGGCACAACAACTGACCTGCAGCTTCAGAAGAACAAAGTGGAGGAGTTGGCGCAACATAACATAGCCCAAGAAACTCAACTAGCCGCCCTGGAAGCCAGAGTGACCGCTGCTGAGAGCCAGGTGGAAGAGATGGAGAGAGAGAATGCAGAAAGACCCAATGTGGCCTTCTCTGCTGTTTTGCCTTTGGGAAGCATGGGGCCCTTCAATACTGCCACTACACTGGTCTACACTGGTCTACAGTCGTGTCTTTACCAATGCTGGCCAGGCTTACAAGGTACTTACTGTACCACCACACCAAAGCATACAGTTATGTCAGTATAAAAGATGGCTGCTTATTTTAATGGTCAATTCGATGTTTGATAAGTTCAGTGGTTGATTGGAAACATGAAAAGTAAAGTAGTAATCTGCTAGCCTTGTTTCTATCATTTTGGCGACATCTTGGGTGATTAGCGGTCATTGCTGTGGTATTTTTGAATTACACTCAATCAAACAGTGTGGCCAATACTTAGTTGTCTTTTTGCTCATGCCAACTACCCAGTTCTTCTTCTATTTACTCCAAACAAATCGCTGTTGATGTTGCCAGAAATGTGAAACACATCACTTCCTGTGCACCTGGGAAAGACTTACCTGACACCAGATGTTTAAAACAACAATTGTACAAGCTTTCATCAACTGGCTAGAGGTTGAATCACTATTGTGTTATATTAATCGCCGATAGAAGAGCAAAACAGACATTTATTTATATGAGTGTTTTTCATATACAAATGTTTATCTATTTAGCGGTGGCAAGGGGGCCAGTGCAGGGGAGACACAGGAGAACTCTACCACCATACAATCCTAGGCCAGTGGAGGGAAACGTGTGCGACTTATTCAACTATCCCTGGACAAATTAAAGATTTTTGATAGTTCCAATCTCTCCTTGTTTCTCCTCTGGCGCAGGAATCTTCACAGTGCCAATCAGTGGAGTCTCTGAATCATTTCTGATATGAAAACATATTTTTCATCATTAATAAACTTTGAAAAATGTGTTTTAACTTTACAGTGAAGTCTGTATGTGTTAATCTCCTTCAGATGCATTCTTTCCACAACAGTATTCAATAACATTTCTCGAAAAACAAGTCATTTCTAATTTCAGGAAATAAAGCCATGGCTTATCTTACGAATGATAATGGGAAAAATAAGGTACAGGTGATGTTCTTCAGCTGTGGATTGAATTAATAAAGTAAAACTCCATGTTTTTCCCTGTTCACACAGCCATGAAAAGATCACCTTAGTGCCACAAAGAGTTAACATTCAAAAGAATGTGCCAGTGTAATTTTAGCCTTTCTTATCAGTTGTGGTGGAGACTTGTTCACATGGCATAGGGAATGAACACTGTTGGGTGTTGGTGACTGGTGACTACTTGTATTCATTGGACTCAAGGTGGTTCAGTGTTTTTCATCTGGCCTGGGTAGAAATGGATTTTGTTAGTCTTCTGTGAGAAATTTATCTCATCTAGCACAATGGTGCTGATCAGATTGTTTCAACAATACAAACCCATATTTCACTGCAGCCAGGCAAACAAAAAGTGAACTAAAGTAAGCAAATTGTTTCAAAGGGTTTGACCCTGCTGGCCTGCTGTTCATGTTAAATGTATATCAAACTGAATAACTGAAATTAATGCTATGTCATTATCACATTTCCCCTTGCAGGATTTTCACATGAACATATTGTTGCTAAAACAATTGTTAGGAAGTATTAAAATGTGACAGAAAAATCAATATTGCATTATACGGTAGTTGGATAAGTAGTGCTTAAAAAAAAAGGAGAACAATGTTCGCTATAACGTTTTTGTTCACTGTGAAACAGTTTGTGAAAATCCTATAAGTAGTATCTTTAAAGGGGCGTCAAGGAATCGTAACAACATCAACAGGTCTCTGGCACAGCTTACATTGGTCTGTAATTGACACAATATAATATAATACCGCTATATTAGGAATGTATAGAAGCATTCATTAGAAAAAGAAAACAAGAAAAGAAGTAATCAGTAGTAGCTCAGTAGTCAGTTCTTCATTTTCATTTTTAAAGCAGATCCAGTTTGGCTGCATTTACACAGAAACAGAAAATTTGATGGTTGACACTTTGTGGCACAGATGTAATATACAATGGTTGTCTACACAGGGCAACACATCAGATGTCATTCAGTTTCAGTTTTTTACCACTTTGCTGCTATGTTTTATCTAAAATTAAAGGTGCTTCGTTAAGCATTTTTAAACATCTATTTTTCATTGTGAAATTACCTTGTTATAATTACTGTAAATTATTCCCACATTTCTCCATGTGCATTTGTTTTCGCTCTTATTTTACTGAAGAGCACAAACATGTTGGAGGTGATTTTCCCATCAGCCTTTCACTTATTTCACCATCTGCAAAAACCTCTTGAAGCCTGAACTCCATTTGCACTGAAAGAACAGCGCCCTCTTTCTCTTTTCTGCTGTAAAGCGATCCAGCAGATTTCCGTCCAAATCTGACCTGGTGGCACACAGTGTAAATTGCAGTGTAAAGGCCAGTAGAGGCTACCAGTCGTCTGGGTGATGGCCTTGTGTCATTAAAATGAATGTGATAATGATTTATTGATGTTAAAATACTACATATAAGTTTATTATCCCCTCTTTGGCGAGGGGAATGAGCAAAGTCTGACATTTCAGCCTACTGTCAGCCTCTCACCTCAAGGCCATCCTACTACCATCCTTTAGCATGATGGCTGTAAACTCATGAAAGGAGGGTCGTGTGAACATGACAGCTTTAAACAGCAGTAATCGCTGCGCCCAGGGCAGTCGGCCTCACCCTCCACCCTACCTCAATCATCTGAGAGGAATTACCTTCTTGCACCTGTCTGCCTGTCTGTGTGCAACTTTTGACTATGTTTACATGCTATTGTTATTATTGGACTGGTCTTTTCCCAACCCGGTAACTCAAGTAACCTGGTTTTGGGATTGACGCATGTAAATGCTGTAACTCGGTTAGAATAACCCAGGTAAGCTCACACTGGGTTAAGATGCCTGGTTTACCCTCTAATTAAACAAGTTACTGTGGCATTTAATTTATTATTACTTTTGGGATAGCCAGGTTACTCTGTGCATGTAAAGGTAGCCACTGCCTAGTATTCCATTATTACCAGCAATTACTCTGCCAGTCATTGCCTGAATACCATCATTATTACCTGCAATTACCTTCCAGCACCTAAACACCTGCCTGTCTGTCTGTCCTCGTGGCTGTCTGCCTGCCGACCTGTCTGTATACAAATTCCCAAGATGCCTTGCTGTCTTGTCTTGTCTGTCTGTTGCAAGTTGGAGTGTTGGTTATAGTGATTTCTCAAAGGCAGAGCTACTCTGAAGGCAGAAATAAAGTTATCAGTTTAGTTAAACCTCAATGGGCGGAGCCAAAGAAACTGAACTCTGGTCAAAATATGAATAAAAATATAACTTCTTCATTTTCCATTTATTGAAGACCGTGGAAGGTCAGCAGGCTACCTAACTAGCTTCCTTAGATAGCTAAAGGCCATTCTGCTACCACCATTTAGCATGATGGCTGTAAACTCATGAAAGGAAGGTCGTGTGAACATGACAGCTTTAAACAGCAGTAATCGCTGCGCCCAGGGCAGTCAGCCCCACCTCCACCCTACCTCAATCATCTGAGAAGAATTACCTTCTTGCACCTGTCTGCCTGTCTGCCTGTAGGTGTGCAACTTTTCTGCATGCCTTTCCATCTGTCTGTCTTCCTGTTTTTCTGCCTGTTGCATGGTTAGTTATTGACTGTTTACATGCTATTGTTATTATGTTATTATCAGTTTAGTTAAACCTCAATGGGCGGAGCTGAAGAAACTGAACTCTGGTCAAAATATGAATAAAAATATAACTTCTTCATTTTCCATTTATTGAAGACTGTGGAAGGTCAGCAGGCTACCTAACTATCTTCCTTAGATAGCTAAATGCCAGTATGGCTAGCTTGAACTTGGAAGGTCAGTTTGGCTAACTAGCTAACCTAGATAACTTAATATGGCTAGATTGCATTCATTCAGTTCATAGCAAGAGTGCTAGGGTTCCTAATATTAGCTACCTTACCTCTTCTGGTCTGCTTGTATGGCACAGCAGGGACATCCATAATCCCAAAAAATGACAAAAAATCCTAACCCTAAATACAAGCCCAAACCAAACATACCCTATCTTAAATCTAAACCTAATCCTGATCCTGATCCTGATCCTAATCCTAATGCTAATTTTAACTCTAACTCCAAATCCTAATCCTAAACTAGCCCCTTGAAGAAGTGAGGACTGGCCAAAGGAACCTCACTTGTCCTCACTCCAAAGGTCTAAAACTCAAACTGTTAGGATAGCAAAACAAGTACACACACACACACACATACCGCAAAAGGTGTCGTCCCAAGAGCCTATGAGTCAGACCAGACCATGATGTCCTCAGGAAATCCATCTTTCGTGGGACCAGGGAAGAATTCCTTTTTCCATAACTGTTGTTCTTCCAACTTCAAGGACTCAACAGACCAACATGTCAACTTGTTGCCTGGAAGCAAATTATGGCAACTGCTTGTTTTCAGCACTGTTCCTGTATCAGCCGAGCTCCCTTCCTAGGCTTTGTAACGCCCAACCTGAGGAGCAGCTTTTCAATCACTCCTTAAAAGACATTTTTAGATGGGCTTTTACATGTATTTGTTTTTAATTCAAGCCTGATATGAATTGTTTTATTGTTTGTTATGCACTTTGCCATACTGTTTCCAAGAGTGAAAATCTGGGCCTGAGCATTTGAAGAGTTGATTGCCAAAACACTATATTAGTGGTGCACCGATGGTATCTGTAAGTACCACATCAGCGCCAATCTGGCTCCTAGGTACTCATACTCGGAACGGGAAATGAATCTTTTCTGATACTGATGCTTTCATGTCATGTGCCTTGCGCAACATAAAACTTTCTGGAGGGAGTGTCTACGAGATCACCTTAAGTCACATCACACTAAAGAACATGAGGACTTCACAACTAAACAGCAGCAGCTAGCTAGCCAGGTGAGGCTACCAGTTGTCTCAACCACGGTCTCATTTGTTCACAGTAGTTAAACCAATGTATCACAATTCATTTGACAATGATATATTGACATTTAAAAATAGGACACATAGCACCTTTAATCAGTTTTAGTTACATGCATCAACAGTTTACGTCCTGATGAGTACAATCTTGAAAAGTGGATGGAGTTTATTGTGTGTTTTGGTTACAGACTGTAGCCCATATTTAAATTTCTAGACACCCAGTCTGGCCGCCAACCCTCATTACTCACAACATACTGTCTCTTTCTCTGTTTCCCTGTGTGTCTCTCTCTTTCTTCTCACACATGCACCACACATTATTCCAAACTACAAAAACACTTTAACACACGTACCCTAAACGCCCCACCGCCATGATTGACTTTGGGGTAAACTTTAAACTTGCCCTGTGAAATTAGGTCTGCAGTTACGCCGTTGCCAAGTCCACTAAAAGCCATTAGACACAGTGCACCGAGACAAATGGAGTTTACAATCTAGCAAACAGTCCCGGTTTGTGTAACTGGTAAATGTTAAGATTCTCCGTGCAAGTCTTATCTTGGAGATGGAATTCAGTTCGCATGTCTCTGGGATTGCTGCCGAAGCACTTAGACGACGAAACAAACTGTCTTTGTACTTACAGAAGTAAAGGAAAAACAAATTTAGTCTGTCAGATTATGAAGCGGTTTTGGTTCCAAAATGACAAATCGATCATTTGAAAAATGATACAGCCAACAGAGCATGCAGCAGATTGCACCAGGGGAAACAGCCAATGTCACTCCAGAGTTTTCCTCACCAATGCAAGCTAAGTTATCAAGATAATTACACTATTTGTTTAGCAATGCCCAAACAAATAACTACAGCGCTAACAGAACAACAGGCTACAGAACTATTCTTCTTTTTCAGTCAAAGCTCCTCGTCTCTCTCAAACCTTCACTTCTCACTGTCATTAGAAAGAAGATCCCAGCTTGGAGAGGCAAATCAACTTATTTTCAGTCTCTTCTCAACTTCTGCTATCTGTCTAAAATGAGGAAGAGAATACCTATTACGTACAGATGTAGCTGTCAAACCCATTCAGTCTTAACATTAATTGATTAAGACAACTCTCATCAGTGTCTTCAACCAGGAAATTCCCAGTGTCTTATCAATGTTCTCTTTTAAAGGGGCATTTTCCAATAATTTACTGTTCATTTTACTGTTTTCTTACCTTTTGTCTGACTTCCAGTGAAACATCACCTTAAATTAATAACACCTGTGGCATATGACCTCATCATCATCAGTGATTTTCAGCCACATTCCCAGGGTAATTTCTTTCATTTAAACTTTTGCTCCTACCATTTCCTCCTCTCCTTTGCCTTTCAACTTGATTGAGAATATGGCATCTGACCTCCTGATCAGGTCAGTCATCTTCACCAAGATCCTCCCCAATACTTTTTCTCCCATCCAAACATCCTTTGGATTTTTCTTTCTTTCTTTGTCTTTGTAGCTTTTCATTTTTCCTTCATCTTAAATTGAGCATATTAAGGTATATTTAAGTATTATTAGAAGCCTGTATTGATCATCTCCCCTTTAGAATAATGAACAAATGTTCATGACAGAGTTTATGTTTCTAAGATATTGGCACCAGCCTCTTGTTAGCATTTGTTAGCAATGTCAATTTAAGTCAACAGAATATGTAACAACCCTCAAAACTGAGTGTTAGCCATTCTATATGCTTTTATAGCCATAGCAATAAATAGAATAAGTAATAGAACTGTTTTGATTTGTTACCTCCTGTGCTCAGAGAAAACTTTCCCCCTTGTGTACCTACCCAACTCCAACTTCAACTTCATTGCAGGTGAACTGGTGAATGGAGCGAATCTACAGCAGCACAATAAAGGGGGAGGGACCAGTCTTCTCTGTCGTAGCCTCACTTCATGAACTAGACGGATAAGGCGCTTGTGTTTTTACATAAAAAAGTTACATAATGCTTTCATTTTATTTTTGCCTTTGTCATTAAGTGAAGCTAAAATGAATCTAATGGATTAAGACAACTCAAGTCCACCTGATCATCAGTACATTGAAAACATTGAAAATCCATGTTGCACATACAAAGAATTTGGCTTGGTGGGTTGCTCATGGAGGTAAAAAAAAAGTATACATTTAGGGACTAGGTCTCTGAGGTAGTATATAAAAAGAAATATATAGGTAGTATGTAAGTATAAGTATAACAAGTAGTATATAAAAAATTGAAATTTAAGAAACAGGTCTCTTATTCTATACAGTACGTGTATGGTTCTCTGAAACTCTGACTGATTGCAATGATGGGAAACTAAGAAAGTTGATTTAAAAAAAAAAGAAGAATTAACAGAAATATATTGCGCTGGGTTTCATGGTATGAATAAGTATAAATATATAACTATAAAGCCAGAACAGAGTTAAGTACAGAACAACTGACAATAGGATAGTAGGTGCAGAAAAATGTTACCTGAATTTCTGAACTGTATGTGACCAAGACTTAAGGGTTTTCAGTGTTTAACCAGCAATCAAAACTTTGGGGGCTCACAGAGCATCCTGGTGGCTCAATTGGCTGAGGCACATACCATGTGACTGTGATGTCCTGGGTTCAAATCCGGCATGGGACCCTTGTCACATGTCCTCCCCTTCTCTCTCCCCCAGTCTTCTCTGACCTTCTCTACTGTTGCTATCCAATAAGGAAAAGAAATGCCTTAAAAAAAGAGATTTGGTGCTTATGGGGTTAAATCTCAGACTTTCTTGCTGCTGAATCCATCAGTCTGTGTCACATAGTTTACCCTAAGATGACATAAAGGTAGCTTCACAGTTGATTTGTTCATCGTTCAAGCTACCCACACACACACACATACACACACACACTTGTAGGCAGACAAACACATACACATACAGTAGGCGTATGTACACAAACACACAACCACACAGGTACACACAAGCACAGATGGACCTGTAGGCATGTGTGTGTACACAAACACACACACAGGCCCATGGTGCAGACAGACATTTCATGGCCGCTGGTTTGAGTGACGACAAGAGCTGATTGCCTCAGTGTTCAGCAGGGAGGTGAACACACACACACACACACACTGCACATAGAAAGAGCACACAGTTACGCTCACAGAAAGCGAAAACAGAGTGAGCAAACATACACAGAGGACGCACACACGCACACACACACACACACACAAATCCCTGATGATACAAGTTGGTGATGAATGCTGTTTACTCCTGTGGTCAGTGTGTCCCAGGTGGGAGGGGTCAGCCCCTCTTCTCAGGGCTATCTCTTACAGGCCAAAGGTTCAGCCTGAAGGCATCCCCAGGCACAATGGCTGCATTTATTCATATTTCAAATAGAATAGAATAGAATAGAATAGAACCTCATATAGCATGATATTCACAGAGACAATGGCTGCATAACCACACAGATCGTTGTATTATTTTCATACAGGGCGTAATAGAATTGAATTGAACTGAAATGCAGATGTTGTCCTAATACATCCGTGGAATTCATCTGTGGTTCTTAACCTTATTGGCTCAGGGACCCCCTAAAAATTACTGGACGCAAACTTGACATCCCTTCACAGACACATACACAGAACACGATGGACAGTGAGCATCATGCTGATACTCATAAGAAGAAGTCCAGATCCATGTTTGGATCGGGATCCACAGGAAGATTAAAATAAGCCCCCATATTATTGTTGAGAAGTTGGTATCTAAAGCTACTGGTAGTATTGTGCTACCAAAGTCTTTCCAAGCCGTTGCAATGCAAAGCAGACTCAATTCATTACTGTAGGAGTTAGTGAATGCGCGGGTCGGCTCAGAAGTCACCTACACCCGCCAGTATTTTGCTATTATGAAAAGTGTAGGTTGAATCCAGCCCTCTGATTGGTCGATAGCCATGGTATATATATATATATCCTACCATGGCAACGGCCTCTTTGTCATTCCTGTTATTCCGCTGTAAATATCGGCCGGAACGGAAAAATTCGGCAACATTCTATGCAGGTCGGAGATTAAAGTTGGTCGTTGCTTGAGACTACTTGGTAACAAAATGGCAATCGATGGTAATATATGGAAATACCTTCGTAACGGTTTAATAAAAGCAATAACCCACTCCAGGGCTCCGCTGCACATCAGAGCACCTTGACTGTGATATAAATTCCATATACCACGGCCTGTTGTGGGTTATTGCGTAATTCACCCACCAGCTGTTACAAAGGACATAGCCGGCACCATTGCCGCCCTCTTGAACCACCTTCACTAAATTTCTCCCATGTTGAGCTTTTCTGTCCTTCCTTTCTCTTGATTTTTAACTCCACGTTTCAAAGTTGTTCCCATATCTCAACCGAAATTTTGTCACAATTTTTACTAGCTAGCTGCCTTTCAGTTCAGCGAGGGCGATTCGGCCCAAGGACACCACAAGAGGTCACACGTGCCTGAGAGAAAAAATGAAACTAAACTATTTATCCAAGGGTATGAGGTACTTCTAAGAATTTGTACTACCCGATGAACATCGTGATGACCTGCGCATCACTGGTAGGCATAAGTAGTAAGCTGTAAGAGTAGCACATTTTTCTAAACTATCCTGCATAACAGTCTGCAAAAATATGGTTTCAATCATGAAAACATTTTGCAATTGTGAAAATGTCAGAAAAAAATCTAATTTTGAAATGAATCTCATCAGCATGACTCCATATTTTTATCATTATCATCAAATTATCAAATCATCTTGCATCCTGCTGTGTGCTTTAACCCGTCCGTCAGGCTGATGTAACTGACTCCAGATGTTGCTCTACTCTGGGCTTTCAAGAATTTACGTGGCCATGCTCATCTTCATCTCGGTTTCCATCGGACCCCCCCCCCAACACTGTTTCCCTCCCTC